>CM059214.1:33273015-33405515 GCA_030347435.1 Clarias fuscus | reverse complement strand
CATGTACACAGTTGTGCTGAACCCTTACCAAATTCTGGGCAACCCCTCGAGGAGCCCAGTCGTAGGTGACAGCTTTGACCACATTCTTTTTGGCTGCCACGGGAGCAGGGGTGACGGCAGCAGCAACAGTAGCTGGAGAAGGAACACCCTGGCCTGCGGCAACGGAGGCACCAGGGACAGAGGGGACACCTTGTCCTGCAGCAGACAGAGTACCCTTGTGTGCAACAGGGGGGGCGCCATGACTAGGGATGAAGGGGGCAGTGTGGCCAGAATGGGCGCCGTGGCCGGGGACGGAGGGGGCGCCGTGGCCGGGGACGGAGGGGGCGCCGTGGCCGGGGACACTTTGGGAATAAGCCGGACTCACTGTCCTCGCATTACCAGCCACCGGAACAGGAATTGCAGTACCAACAGCAGGTGTGCTGATTGTTACAGTGAGCTGGCCACCTTGGTACGAAGGCACCCCATCTCTCTTCAGCTTCGCTATAAGGCCCGTGTACTTGGTGTCTTCGAAAAGCCGTCCCACCTTCTGGTCCTCTTCCGTCTGCAGCTGCACGTCATGATCCTCTAACCCGCACTTGCAGTTGCGACAGATCTTTCTGTTAAAATGATGAATACAGTAAGTCCATACAAACAAGTTCCGCTCTGAGAGCTCGTTCGTACATTCAATTTGTTCAAGAATCCAACAAACATTGTCTAGGTACTAGGACATACTAACACACATACCAACTGCTTCACTTTTGTGTCCATCATTGTTGTTTGGCGCTTCTTAGCAGTATATAAGTAAAGTAAAGTAAAGCCTTTATTTTGTCAAATATACATTACAGCACAGTGAAATTCCTTCTTCGCATATCCCAGCGTAACTGGGGTCAGAGCGCAGGGTCAGCCATGGTACAGCGCCCCTGGAGCAGTTAGGGTTAAGGGCCTTGCTCAAGGGCCCAACAATGGCAACCTGGCTGATCTGGGAATCGAACCGCCGATCTTCCGATCAGTAACTCAGTGCCTTAGCCCACTGAGCCAACACTGCCCTAATATGCTTCATCGCCGCTGCTTTTACATTTGCTTCCGGACATCCTGGGATGCACGCCGCACAACGTATGTCGGACATGTGGTCTAACATAGATTGAACATGCGTGAACTCAAATGTTCCTATGTAGCGGACTTTAGGGGAGTACTACTACAGTATGTAGGGGAGATTAATGTTCTGTCAAAGGGATGAATTTTGAATCGAAAACCAAAACGAGACCCACGTTTGACGAGAGTTTCAGTAAGTACACGGCCAATCAGGAATCTGTTCCGCTAGTAGAAAAACAAAAGCAGCCAAACTTGAATCTGAGGTTTGGGAATGCCATTACAGCATCGATTTGGTATTGTGGGCATGTAAGTACACGCAGAGACTCCCAACAGAGTTAAAACAAGATCTTAAAAGTTATCAAGTGCATAAAAACGTCTATTGGTGACGTCCAGCGTGTCTTAAGGTAATTTGACAGAAAGAAATGCTTTGAATTTCTAGTTCTAAATCCTTTTACAAGTTTTGAGTTGAATACAAACCTCCAGAAATGAAGTTCGAAGCCCTCGCACTTGTCCTTGCATTTCAGACACGCTGCTCCGGCTCCGAGCTCGTGGCCCAGGGTCATCTGCCAACACAGTTGCCATGACGTTAGACATCGAGTCATTTACAACTACAGCGCTGCTGAATGCTCGATTCTGATTGGTCAGAAAGTGTTGATTCATTTTCTGACTCACACATGTAAATTCTAATACATTATCGTTTCTATAGCAACAGCTTAATCACAGTGACTTGAACAATAAACGTCTACGTCATCAGATTACAAAATGTGTCATTGTCAACATGATAACTTTTTTTTGTTGTTGTAAGGACTTATTTATTTAACATTTATGGAAGGAGTCTCTAGTGTCAGAGGTAAAGCGTGACTTGCTTCAGGACAGGAGGTTATCCTCTGAATGTAGGTTTATATTTTTTGCACAAATCTTTAAAACCAATACTTCTCCAGAGTAACAGACTCTTCATTTACATACTTTGATCATGATGTCATGTTCTGCTCTCATGCTGTTTGCGATTTTTGCCAAACCCCCATATTTTACTCATTCTGAGCAGAGATCACTCGCAGCCCGCGCACCGAGCCGTCCCGACACGGCCATGCCTATATAAGGCCAAGTATGTGAAGATGTGCAGAAATCCTGGAGGGCTCAGACACACTGCTGCAGCTCTCAGAGCAGATGTCTTTACTTCTAAAACATGAAGGAACCCGAAAACACAGCGGGATCAGCCAAACGCCTGGCCTTAAGACCAGGATCTCGTTTAGAGCTGAACTCCTACAAGTATTATTAACCATAAGCGTCACTTTATGAGTTGATTTAGGAATGAAATTAAATAAAGCTATTAGCGAGAGCATTTTGACAGGTTGGTTGTTAGTGGTTCATTTATTTTATATGTTCGGGGTCTCGTGAATTGCTGCGTTTGAAATACGGATATGCTGCCAAATTTAAAGCCCTTTTTTTTGTACGCAACACAGTAAAATTTCATATTAATCCATACATTAAGACGAGACTGGCCTTTTAACGAGAAGAAAAAGTAATGGTACCCGATAAAAGGACAAATCGTTGTATCGCTTCAGTGATGCATCATGATCATTTTGTGTGGCTATTCACGTATAATCCTACAGGTTTTAAACTGTTCACGCATTGGCAGGCAGCACAGCCTCCCTTGTGGTAGGAGTGAATTGTTTGCGATATACAAATCATATATACGAGAATAGCGATACAGATCGAATCGGCACCCGTGTATCGTGATAATATCGTGCCGGGTGATCCCTGGTGATTCCCTTCCCTAATGAAGATCCTTAGCAACATGTGAATACGAAGTACTTCAGCTAAACGTGTGCAAGGGCCATGTCGCACACTTACAGAAAGTAAGTCCTGCGTCCTAAAAATATCGAGAAACGCAACAGGAACGGGGTCAAAATGGAGAAATGCTCATTTATCAAGTTCACACTGCTCCCGATCCGCATCCCTGTCAGGTTCTCAATGCATCGGTCACGTTGTATCTTGTTTCCCATCACGCACATGATCACGCGCTCACCAGTCCGATGATATCACTTTAAGAAAACAGATTCAGGGTTCAGATCCGGAGACTGTGCTAACAGTCCGTCACAGTGAGAACCCCGGCTAAAATTAAATGAATAAATAAAAGGTAGGTGAGACCAATAGTGTGTTTGCTTGGTGTTCATCTGATAGATAGATAGACTTGACTTGACTTGACTTGATAGAGACACTTCTGTAGAGGCAGCAGGCACTGAAGAGCAGATATTTGTGGTGGACTGAGAGAAACAAGAGGCCTGAGCACGCTGACGTGGCATACGCGAGACTTCCTCTTCCTGTCAGGAGTTTTCACAACAGTTTTCTGTGTCACTCAGTTTAAACTCAGCGATATACGGCCCTGAGAACTGAGCCTGGAGCGCAGATCACCCGGCACTGGTAGCAGAACCACTCGATTGGAAATGGTGCAAAACATTTCAGTAAAACGATTCTTTATACGGTACAAGATAGCGAAGAAGCAGGGGAACTTTTCACTTTGGTTTTGCAAAAGAACTCACATGGCCTAGAACGTTCCAAGCTGGAGCTGGTTTTCCCAGAACCTGGAGAGCGTAGCTTTTCTCGCAAACACTCTAAGGTGACCATGAACAGAACGACTAGCAGGACTGGGTCCAGTTGATTCCTTCACAGCATCCCAGACAGCAGACCGTAGATTGCAAAGCGAATCCCTTCATCCTAATCTTTTCCGTGGCTCAACATTTGGTGGAAACGCTCTAATGGGGCTCTTGAGGATAAGCACTACAAACCTGCTCAAGGTCATAGTATAAGCCTAAAGGTGGCGCCAGGAGAATTCTGTAACATCTCAATGACCACTTACTCAGAACACCACGTGATCTTTCCCGTCTGCTCCAGGCTACATCAGCGAAGCCCCTAAGAGATGTTAGTTACGCCGTTAACTGGCCGATACCGTAGTCATTACGTCCTTATAAGTTCTTCCTGAATCTTGCTTAGAGCGCGTCCTAACCAGGCATGAACATGAGAGACAGGAGTTTTCATAGTCTTTATACGTCCTTACCGGTTTCTACCGCGTTCCTTACAAGTTGCACAAATTCTTACTGCATTAGCATAACTTTTTTTAAAGGACGTCATGGGAACGAGGCTCGGTGTGATGGAAAGGGTTAAAGAATTTTTTTCCTTACCTACAATTAGGTCACAAAACAAATCATAATTATTGTTATATCATAAAAGCAGACTTCGTTAATTATATAAAGACGATGCTCTGATGTCATCCGATGATTAGAGTTAGGATCGAATAGCACTGCCAGACAAATGGTTTATATAATGTCTCTCTCCGAGAGGTGGAGTGAGTCTAGTCTGCACAAATGTTGGGTAAATCACACACACACACTGTCAACGTCACACACTCTCCACTAATGCCTCACATTAGTCAGAGTGTCTTAAAGTAAATATTGGTCAGTGTGATGACATCATCGAAGATGACGCTACGGCTCCGCGCTAGATGCAGCTCAGATTTATAGCCAGTCGTGAAGTACTTATGAGTCTATAAAACAGTTACCGTATAAAACGGTGAATAAAACTTACTGGGAACTATAATAAGGGGAAACATAAAGCTGTCCGTGGATATTAATCTTTATAGAATGGGATTATAATATTATAAGATATGTAGATTGGTCATTTAGAAAAAAAAAAAGCTGGTCAAAGGGGTATTTAGTAGTGATAGTGTTAACCATATTGTCCATCAGACTTTTTTTTTTTTTTTGAAAGCCACGCACACCACCAAAACATGCTTCCTTCCACTTTTCTTTCCAAACCTCCAAACTCATCTGAACTCATCTCATTTGTTCGAAGGTACCAGAGTATTGATGAGTTCTCAGTTCTGATTGGTCAGAAGGAATTTTCTATAACAGCAGCTCTAACCTCAGTGTAGCTCCACATCACAGGTTTAAACTGTATTAAGACCCTCGTTCTAATACAGTATTGCTTCTATAGCGACATGTCCTGAGGAGATTTTATTTATTTTGTGAGGAAGGAGTCTCCACGAGCAGCAAATTGTCAGATGTTTCACATGTTGCAGCTCCTCGGGAACATGATAAGCTGTGCGTTTTCCGTCCTATTGCATTTAAGGGCGCTTTCACATTAGGCACGATTGATTTGTACAGTTCCCAGGAACGATTGCGTCCCCTCACACTCAGCGTCCACGTTATTATTTTTTTTGCCCCGTACTCGGGTACACTTGTGTATTCAGACCCTCCGATACAGCAGATGGCAGTATGCATCTTGTCGGTTTGTAAGACTACCACTGATGACGTCACGTCTAAACAGCGATCTACTTCTCTGATCAAAATAAACCAGATTATGGGGTCAAGTGTCTTCAGCAATGATTCTGAAGCCCTGATGTGAAAATGAGAGAGGGAAAGTTTGTTAACATTTAAGCTATGCTTATTCAGGTAGCTTATAGTGATGGGGGAGAAAAAAAAAAATCAGAGAGGAGAACAAGAGAATTGTCTGGTTTTCAGTTTGATTGGCCGTGACCAGCAAGCGGCCAAGCAACCTCAGATCTAAACCTTTCTGTACCGAGCGCAGAAGCTTACACCCGTCTCAAAACACCACGAGTGCAAATTTCTTCGAAAATCGCGTGCGTTAGAAGCTCTCCGCTACTCAACCCGCGTGCTCACTGTCAAGTCGAGTTATGAGACTTGGAAGGCGCTTGAAGCGGTTTCTCTCCAATCCCACAGGTGGCGCTCTCACATTTTCATCCTGTGTGGCAAGAGGGAATTATTTGCTAGGTTTGTTTAGAAAAAATAATTATGGCGGATGACAGAGATACGCGCTGCTCAGTGAAATGTTAAACTCTTGTATTTGAAGTTAGTTTGTTGTTTAAAAAAAAAAGACTAGAGAACTAATTTTATAAGGAACAGGCTACATTTAATTACTCATTAAACTTTTTTTTTTTTTTTAAAGGAAAATGTATTAGCAAATCGGGATATTTATAAAATCGTGATACTGAATGAATCGGGACAGAGGTATCGTGATAATATCGTATCGGGAGGCGATTGCTGATTCCCCTCAGGTGTGTATGAGGGAACCAATATAAACGACTTGCTGAATTACTATTGCATTAGCATATTTTATACCGTTTGTTATATCAATGTTAAACATTTGCTAAAAAATTTTGTTATTTTAAAGAAAAATCTGTAACAATTACTATGACATGACAAAAAGCAAAAAGATAACATCTAAAAGCTGTATAATACAATATAATTACACAGTAAACTCTCATGAACACATTCCTGTCCATAATAAACTGAAAGTAAATAAAACCTTTACTCTTTTTTTTTTTTTTCTTTTTTTTTTGTGCATGAATGAATTAAAGCCTGCCTTGTGCTTTGTGTCTCAGATCAAACCTGCCACCTTTAGGGCGTTGCCTCTGCACAAAGCAACAAAACCCCACTTTAAAACTTTATGCCCCTGAGCTTCACATAAATCACTGTAACACCCGCGTTAGTGCGGCATCACGTGACCTAACCTACAGACGTTACATTAAGCTTTACAATTAACAAACTCACCTTTTTAACTTCTTTCTCGATTTCCATGTTCACATTAAAGTCACACAGCAAGCTGACTTACAAAGTACGTTTCCCCCTAAAAAGTTACAGAACCGTAATCCTCTCCGATGGGGGGCAGTTCAGTGAAATGTCCGCTGTAGGCTTGGGGCAGAACTTTGACGTTTTTTGCCCCGTGTGTCTCCGCTGCACCTCTGCGGCTCATCTCATTGTTAACCAAAGACGCTTCCGGTGTTTCTCAATGCACCACTCCCAGCCAATAGGAACGCGCCGTCGGATTCGAACCGCCAATCAGAACCGGGGATAAGTGCGGGGGCGGGTAGAGGCGGGGCCTCTAGTGTCAACCTATTGTTCTTGGGTGCAGAGACTCACAGGCTGCAGAGTTCATCACTGGGTTGAATTACTGACCTGTAAGAGTTTTATTTAAAAATAATCAATTATATACATAAAAGCAATATGCATAATATATATATATATATATATATATATATATATATAAATGTCATGCCTTTGATTGTGAATTATTTCTCATTTCTACACAAAGACAAACATCTATCTATCTATCTATCTATCTTTTTCTTTCTGCAGAAAAATACCAAAATCATGCACCCTACACGGTTTTTTTTAATCCGCAAAGCTCTTATTTATTTAATTATTTAATTTTGTTTGTTTGTTTGTTTATCCAGCATAAAATGCAACCAGGACATTGACATTAAATACATTAAATTCCACCTAAACAACTTCATATTCAGATTTAAGTCATTCATTTATTCAGCAAAAACATTAACTTAGATATTTACATGACGTACTTTTCATTCTGCACAAAGAAGTACTGTAGTTTAATGTTTTAAATCTTTCTTTCTTTCGGTGAAAATACGAGGGGGTATCAACATTTTTTTTTAGCTCTGTTTCCAAGCTCAAATTCTTTGTCGACTTCCTCCCTCAGACGCCTTAAAACCTGCCAGTAGAATTTGCTTATATTCGGTCGGACCCCTGGAGATGAATTCTTGATGCACTAAGCTGCAAATGTTGAAAAAGTCGATGAGCATGCTCTTGGTCAAGCTGCGGACTACGTCAGTGGTAATGATCCTCGACATGAAGGCTGGGTCATCCACGGCGCGCTGACGTGAGTTCCAGGCAGACTCAGACGCGATGATCCTGGATCAGCAGCCTGGGGACAAACTTGGCAGCAACACTGCGCATGTTTGAAATCACACGTGAGGATTGACCGGATTGTTCCGTATGACATAACGACAATAACAGCAATGTTGTGGATTGTTCTTCGATGATCATCGTGCACAAGTTGTCGAATGGTTTCGACATTTTCAGTGGTTGAGCTCATCGAATGCTCTTTCACTCCTAAAGCGTGTGTGCCACCACTAATGACTCATCGCAGCATCGCCATAAACTTGCCGAATTATGTCAACATCTCTGTGGCAGTTTTGCCCGGTTTCACACAGAATTTAGCAGACGTGGAAACGCAGGTGGTCAGAATGGCACCAGTTGCACAGCGTCCGGTGCACACAGGACAATGTCTTTTGGCACGCTGACTTATGAAGGTCTGTGCTCACTGTGCCTGTTCGCGCAGCCATCTTTTCTTCATATTAAATAAAATTAAATGATATACATTAAATAAAAGAAAGGAGAACAAATCTTTTTTCCCCTCTCATCTGTTCCAGCCACTCAGCACTCAGCATCAGCAGTATACTAATCACTACATTAATGTTCGAATGATTTAGAGGTCAGTGTGTGGCTTAACAAAGAAAACACGCTTCTCTGAGGGGGGAAGCGTTTATTTTCTTTGTAAAAGTATGTGCACCCCTGACCATTACACCCATACTGTACGTGCTACTGTACTTATTCAAACTGGTGCACAAAGTTGTAAGCTTATAATTGTATAGAACATCTTTGCATGCTTCAGCATTCCAGCCTCTCTCTCCAGCTTGACCACGCCCCTGTACACACAGCGAGCTCCACGAAGACCTGTGTGTTAAGTTCAGAGCAGTAAAACTCAACAAAGTGTTACTGTACATCAGCCCACACATACACTAACACAGTACATGAAATTCAGCCGCTTTATTTTTACACTTCCGCACTTATCACAGGAAACTGTGGTTCAGTCAGCGGGGTGTGGAGTGTGTTACGTTGCCCAACTTCAGCACTGCGCATAGTGTGTGTACAGAGAAACTGAAGAGTTGTATTTGTTCAACATCATCACTCTCTGGGCTCATCTGCTGTCTCCAGATGCTAAAAAAACAACAACAAAACTAACCTGTCTTAATCTGATTAAAGCCAATAATCAGTTTACTAATGGGGATATTTTTCAGGTAAAATGAGTCTGCAATGATGGATATACACTTGTTGCATAGTGTTGTGTGTGAACTTTGTACACATATACATGAGTCATACAAGGTCAAATAGAGGTGCTTTAACCACTGGGTGTGTTTCCCAGCCTTATCAGAGTGTGTCCTGATCCGTTGCTGACTAAATCAATAAAACATGAAACTATATTTAGCCATATTTATACATTCCCTAAAGAAAGAAGGAAAAGGCAAAAAAATCACACACACACACACACACACACAGAGGCAAAGAACAAAAAAACATCTTGGCTAATATTGCATGAAAATAAAATGTTTAAATGAAATATTGCATGAAAATAAATAATAAGGTACAATAACAAACAATGATATATTCATGTGGTGGTGTAGTGGTTAGCACTGTCACTTTTACACATTCAAATTTTATTTGTCACATACACAGTCATACACTGTACGATATGCAGTGAAATGCTTAGGCGACCGCCCGTGACCTTAGAATAAAAGACTATTAAAGACTATTTACACGAAATGAATATAATAAAGAGAGTAGAAATAGATTTAACTAAGAATAATAAAATATATGTACAGTAAAAATATACAAATATACAATAAGAAAATATAAGACAATATAAGAAAAATAAAAATATAAGAAAAATATAAGAAAATAAGAAAACCTGAGTGTAATATAGAAAAAATATATATACGATCTGAGAAATATAAGAAAGCCTAGGTGTACCTGGGTGTACAGTATAGAAAAATATGGAATATAAATAGAAATGTCCAGGGGGTGTGCAAGTATGCTGTAAAGTATGCTGTGATCACTGGCAGCTCAGGAACGACATGCTTGGAAGAAAAAGCTCTGCCCCGCTTTAGTTTTTATAATATCCAGTACTGACAAGCATCCTTTGATCGAAGTAGGCGTGGGGGACACTAGCAGTTTACGGCACGAGACCATTTAGTGCTTTATATGTCAAAAGTAGTATTTTAAAATCAATGCGAAATTTCACAGGGAGCCAATGCAGTGTAGATAAGATAGGGGTGATGTGCTCGTATCTTCTGGTTTTAGTGAGGACTCTCGCTGCTGCATTCTGTACTAACTGAAGCTTGGTTATACACCTAGTTGAACAACCAGACAGTAAGGCGTTACAATAGTCCAACCTTGAGGTGATAAAAGCATGAACTAGTTTTTCTGCACAATTTAGTGACAATATATTCCTTAACTTGCCAATATTTCTGAGGTGAAAGAAAGCTATCCTGGTGATATTATCTACATGTGCTTCAAACGAAAGGCTGGAATCTATAATCACACCAAGGTCTTCTACTGTTGCACTAGATAGAACAGAAAGGCCATTTAAAGTTACAGTGTGATCTAAAATCTTGCTTCTAGCTGAATGTGGTCCTATGACTAGAACTTCAGTCTTATCAGGATTAAGCAGAAGGAAGTTAATTAGCATCCAGTCTCTTATATCCTTTACGCATTGCTCAACTTTAGCAAGCTGGTTTCTCTCATCTGGTTTTGCTGAGACATATAACTGTGTGTCTTCAGCATAACAGTGAAAATTTATATCATGCTTACGGATTATGTTGCCCAAAGGAAGCATGTAAAGGGAAAAAAGCAGTGGGCCTAAAACCGAACCCTGTGGGACACCAAACTCCACTACAGAAATACTACATACTGATAACGATCAGTATCTAATTTACCTTCCCAGTAATCTGGGAAGGTAAATACTATGATCAATGGTGTCAAAAGCTGCACTGAGGTCGAGTAACACAAGCATTGTTACGTAACCCTTATCAGAGGCCAATAGGAGGTAATTTACTACTTTAACGAGTGCTGTCTCTGTGCTGTGATGAGGCCTGATGAGGACTGATACAGTTCATGTATGTTATTTCTAGATATGAGCCTAGCTGCTTCGCTACTATCTTTTCCAGAATATTAGAGATAAAGGGGAGGTTTGATATCGGCCTGTAATTGGACAGCTGACCAGGGTCTAGGTCAGACTTCTTAATTATCAGTTTAATAACTGCTAATTTAAAAGATTTTGGAACATACCCAATGCTGTATGTTTAATCAATGTACAATTAATACGGTAGCACGGCGCTTTGTGTACATTATTACTATGACACACTTTAATTGAGACAAGATAGTGATCTGAGATAACTGCAGACAGTGGAATTGTGAATAAATTTCTTATACTTAATTCAAAGAATAATATTAAATCTAAAGTGTGACCTGCTTTATGAGTGGGTCCTACTACACATTGATTTACTCCTACTGAGTCCAGTATGGACATAAATGCTGTTCTCAGAGTGTCTTCTGGATTCTCAAAATGAATATTAAAATCTCCAGCAATTAACACTTTCTCTACAGAAATGACAAGGTTTGAGAAGAAATCTGCAAATTCACAGAGAAATTCAGAGTACGGCCCAGGACCAGAGCAAACTACTTCATCGGACATCGCCTTCGCTAGTTTAAACACCTCTGTAAAGTTATGCTTGCTAACCTCTGACTGACGAAGGCGTATATCGTTAGCTCCAGCATGTACCACTATCTTAGAGAACCTATGCTGTCCTAGAGCCCTAAGATTACCGGTGCTCTGGCTCCCGGGACACACCTGACCACTGCCGCTGGCGCCCCTAAAGGCCGAGCTAATTTCACGTGCCTCAGTATAGAGTCTCCTATAACCAGAGCTCTTTCAGGTTTCTCAGCGGGTGCATCACTGAGGAGAGCAAACATGTTGAACACGTGAAGCGCAGAAGAGGCTAGCCTTAGCGTTAGCTTTGGCTGAACGAGTATGCCGCCGAGTCGTCACCCACTCGCCCCGCTGTGAGGCTCTTCTGCCGGAGTCGGGAGCTGATTATCTCCACCTGCGGGGGGGGGGGGGGATAGGCGAAGCCCAATAGTATGAAAATGTAAAAATTAGTTGCTATTAATATTATTATTCAATGAACAAAAAGCTATATAATTTAAACGCTCATTAAACGTTGTGTATGTGTGTGCTGAGATGTATTGGCACCCTGTCCGTGGTGTACACCGCCTCATGCCGTGACCCTGAATACAGAATAAAGTGGTATAGACGATGAGTGAGTGAGAGAGTATTCTTGTGGATGTGACTGTACTTTAATACCAAAAATTAACTTAACAGATTAACAGTCAAACGAAACACCTGGCGCTTCAGCATTACGCAGGACGATGTGGGAAAAAAAGCAGGAGAACAGTCTGGCAGCTCGGACCCAAGGTCATGATCCTAAAGTGAAATATAAATAACCAGCGCAGCCTTAAAACTGTGCAAGAAGCAACATGAGAGGACTTTTAGTCTTAGCTGCTCTGCTCGTGGCGGTTTTCTGCAAGGAGACGTTCGAGGGGTAAGTTTAGGCCGTCTGAGACTCGAACGAGTGCCCTGTTTGTTTGTTTCTTTTTTCATGCATATGTTTATAAATAAATGTATAACCAGAGTTGCATTATTTATTTATCTGTTTATGTTTGTTTGTTTGTTTATTCAGCATAAAACACTGTTAAGGAATATTCCATATTTAAAATAAATAATTATAATGCAATATATTATTTAATTCAAATATATTATTAAAATATTTTTACTTATTTATTTATTTATTTGCCATTCATTCATTCATTCATTCATTCATTCAATTATTCGTTTGTGTGTTTGTTTAGCATAAAACATAATTAAGAAATATTAACCATTAAATTAAAAGCGCTTTTATTTTAGCGCTTTATTTTATTTTAATCAGGATAAAACAACATCATGAATCATTACATATATTATTTAAAATAATAAATATATAGATATATAACAATATATAACTTAAATAACTCATTCCTTCATTTATTTATTTGTTTTTTCATCATAAAACACCATTAAGTTAAATATTAAGTGTAAAAGGTATCATTAATATTCACTCATAAGTGAATATAATAACTTGTACTATTAACAGACACCAGGTTCTTCGGATCACAGCAAAGAATGATGTGGAGATCGGTCTCCTAAAGGAGTTCTCCAAGCAGGAAGACCTTGGGGTGATTTATTTCTTATTTTATTTTTTTCATTGGTTCATCATTAGGAAGTATTTTAGTCGATGATCTGTAGGTAGTTGTTCTCATCTTTTTGTGCGTGTATGAGTAGCTGGATTTCTGGACGGATCCCGTCGACCAGTCGCTGCCTGTCGATATCCGAGTTCCCTTCCGCAGCCTGCAGGGCGTCAGGGCGTTCCTGGGGTACCATGAGATCCACTACGAGATCATGATCCAGGATCTCCAGGTAGACCTACCATAAGCATGACTTTTAACATTGAAATCTCATTACTATTTCTCTAAAACTTTTTTGTTTTTTGTTTTTCCCTCCAGGATCTTCTGGACAAGGAGCAGCGTGAGATGATGAGTGCTCGGGTTCTTCAGCCCAGAAGCACTGATGATTATGACTATGAGACCTACCACACTCTGAGCGAGGTTCAAGATTTATACAAACATTTTAAATTATTACAATGGCAAAAAAATAAAAACATTCCAAATTAAGAGCTTGCAACTAATAATGGTGCTAATAACCACAAGTGTTCATTGCGCTACTTTCCCAGATCAACAGCTTCATGGACATGTTGGTGCAGGAGAACCCTAAACTGGTTAGCAAGCTAGTGATTGGACAGAGCTACGAGGGACGAGCATTAAATGTCCTGAAGGTTGGTCGCATACGCTATATGACTAAAGGTTAAGGATTATTGGAAATTAATGAAAGATCACGCCAACAGTGATTAATTTCCTGTGTCAGCACATCACGGTGTGTTTTATTGCTCTTAAACCACAGCAATAAATCATTTTCTTTTGGTCTGCCTTGTTCATTTCTTACTTTCTGTCTTTATATTATTTTCATCCTTCACATAGAATTCTTTCTACTTTTCTAATTAATGCATTTTTATATGTTTTTGTAATTATATATAAACCCATGATTAGCTTTTTTTCCCCCTCACACATACTGTAGTTCAGCACCGGTGGTACAAAGCGCCCAGGGATCTGGATCGACATGGGAATCCATGCCAGAGAGTGGATCACACCGGCGAGCGGAACCTGGTTCGCCAAGAAGGTAGAAACCGCTCATTTCTTTTCATTTAATGAATCCCTGAGAAAGTTTTTTTTTTTTTTTTTTTTTTTTAATGCACCAGTAGAAAAAAACAATAAATGTCTCTTTGTGCAGATTGTAATGGAATACGGACATGACCCTGCTCTTACCACCATCCTTGACAAGTTTGACATTTTCCTGGAGCTTGTCACCAACCCTGACGGATATGAATATACACACTCTAGTGTGAGTAATAAAAAGTACATACTATGTAGTTAATGTGAGCCAAAGATGCAGAAGCCTCTCTGGGTAACATGAACCAAATGTGAAATCACAGAAACTGTAACGTCCGGTCGTGGTAAAGAGATCATCATGATTGATCTTTAACAAAAATCATCCTTTTTATTGTCAGCCAGAGCTACTAGACTTAAAAGCAAAGGTTAGAAAAATAACATTGATAAATGTATAGCAGTATAGATAGCAGAGCGCCTAATTAACCCGTGAGACACCGTACCCATAAAACACTCTGACGAGACTGATTAGATGTTTCGTATTCTCTTACTGGATTTACTGCAGCTTGATCTAATTGTAAGACTACTCCTGGGTTTCATGATGCACAATAAAATGATCATATTCTGTATGTTGACATTGCGATCCGTTAGATATTGTGTGATGTAGATGACTTTAATCTCGTTAGGGTACTAACAGTTGCCCAGGTCATGCACTTTATAGACGCTCTGTAATGTGACCAGTGTTTCTGAGAGATTAGATTCAACAGGCTTTAACTTTGGTGGCCAAAAGTATCAAGACAACATATGTATTGTATCATAGTGCTCCATGTTCACAATTAAGATGATTTCAAAAAAAGATTATTAGTTCTTCATCTGGCTGAAGAGTTGTACTAATTGACTGAAAAGACGAATGAAAACCCGGCGATGTGACAACGGTGTTCGAATTCTGGCCTGGGTCATCTCCATCGGACAATGGTGAAGGAGGCAGTAGTAGTCAAGAAACCGTCTTCTGTTCATGATCTTCAGCAAGCAATCGAGCGGGCATGGACCGAACAAGGTCCGGCCGGATCCAGCATGTTTTGAGGAATGAAGTATTCCTTCATACTAAACGTTGATTTTTGTATAGCAGTTTGATTGCATACAATAAGTTTCTATTATATTGATTGTCATTATTTAAAAAAAAAAAATCAATCATGATGTCATTACAACAGTGACTTTCACAATTATCTCAATACTTTTTTTTTTTTTTTTTTTACCACGGAAAATTCAGTTGGACTTGGCTCTCTGTTACTCCAGAGTAAGGAAATGCACTTTTAGTCCTTTTTGTGTTTAATTCTTACGAGATACAAGAAAGAATTTCAGATGTGCAGTAAATGTCCCAATATAAAAACGCACTTGTTGAGAACAGCGCACACGCAGCTAATTTCTTTTTGTGCCACCTCGTTTGAGCCGCCCGTTCTCACTAGCTCGTATTACAAACCCTGGCACTTTTTCCCCTCCTGGCACATCACACAACATGCTTACAAGCTGTGCTTAAAGCGAGAGATTCCTATTAGCCAAATGTAACCTACTACAAGTATAGATTTTTTTCAAGATGCTCATATAAATACCTTTTTTATATCTCTAGTACCGGTTGACTGTTTTAGTGTAATGTAACACTAACATAAAGCACTTTGAATCATGTTATACACTTAACTTTCATTTTAGTCCTCATTGTTTCCCAGGTTGCTTATTACATGATGTGAAAATGTTGCTAGCTTGGGGAGGAGGTTAGCTACAGCAGCTAACTAGTCCAGAGTATAATTAGACTCAATGCTAGATGTGTAAAAATCATTAGTTAAGTGGATTAAAATCTTTGAAATTTGGCAAATGAACACACATGTAGAATTTGCCTTCAATTTGATCTAAGTGTTTTAGCCAAAACGTGCAGCATGTAGGTTAAATCTATTTGTTAATGTTAATGCGGGCTAGCAAGTGGTTAGCGCTGTCATCACGTACCTCCAGGCTTAAAGGCTCTGATCTCGTTAACAATGGTCAATTCATGTTGTCGTCTTGTCGCTCTTTGTCGTTTGCACATTTCCATGTGCATTTTATGTTGTCTTTTTCTGTATAGAACTTGGATATTTTCTGTTATTTTATAATGTTAATCTAATTTGTTTCAGCTAGTCAGCTAATTATGTTCTTAGTTTAGTTAGCTAGTTAGTTTTTTCTTTGTTGTTGTTAATTTATGTTGTTTGTAGCACCTTGGTCCTGGAGAAACGCTGTTTTGTTTCATTGTGTACTGAACTGTATGTGGTTGAAATGACAATGATTTGACTTGAATTCACTGATCACTGTAATGAGATCTAATTGAAACTGAAACCTAATCACAATCATGTGTTCAGAACCGCATGTGGCGCAAGACTAGGAGGATAAACTCTGGATCCTCGTGTCTCGGTGTGGACCCGAACAGGAACTGGGGTACAGGATATGGAGGTACAGCATATACAGTACAGGTTCACGTAATCTGCACAACGTAACCTGATCATCTGGGCTGAGATCGTTGTTTGGACTTTTTAGGTGCTGGTTCCAGTAGTAACCCTTGCTCTGAGACGTACCGCGGACCGGGTGCCTACTCTGAGCCTGAGGTCAAGGCAATTGTGGATTTCACCAAGTCTCACGGCAATCTCAAGGCCTTCTTGACCATCCATAGCTACTCTCAGATGATGCTCTACCCTTATGGTGACACCCATGTGCCTTGTGTGGATGAAGCAGAGCTGGTGAGATTTTAGACAATAAAGTCTAAAGGATGTTTTTTTATTTAAATGTTCAGAGTTAAATCCTAGTCTACTCTGAATTCACAGGATGAACTTGCATTGAAAGCCACCACTGCCTTGGAGAGTCTGTATGGCACTAAATATACCTACGGGAGCACAATCAAGACCATCTGTAAGTACAGTAAAATCAACCAATAAATCAGATAAAATGCTGTGGCTAAGTAAGGAATAGAACACTGTTGTAGGGAGCAAAGACGATTAATGCTCCAAGGTGACAAACACTCCAGAGGATTAGAACTCAATCGAGACTAATGCTCAGTGTTAGGGATAAGTGCTCCTTGGACACTACTGTATTACTCAGTGTAAGGGATTAGTACTCATTGGTAATGAAGACGTACTGTAGCGTAAGGATTTGTACTCCCTAAAGACTAATACTCAGTCTAAGAGATTAGTACTCTCTGGTGAGTAGAAAAATCCAGGGGATTAATACTCCTCAGTGACTAACATGCAGTGTAATGAGTTAGCACTGTTTAGTAAATAATACTCTACATACTGTAATGGATTAGCATTTATTGGAGACTAAAACTCAGTCTAAAAGATTAGTACTTCTTGGTGACTAGTTCTCATCTTAAAGGGTTAGTTGATAATGAATACTCATTGCAAGGGATTTGTTCTTCTTGGAGACTAATGGTGTTAGTGATTTGAACCCACTGGTGATGAGTACCCAAGGAATTAGTACAAATTCGAGGCTAATACTTAGTGTAAGTGCTTAGTACTCCTAAGTAACTAATACTCTGTATAATGCAATGGCATTCTTTGGAAACTATTACTCAGTGTCTGAGATTAGTACTCCTTGATGACTAATACTTCTTGTAAGGGATTGGTCACACTATAGACCATATTAGTGTTCTCTGGTCAATAATTGTAATAAGTGTAAGAGATTAGCACTTCCTGGTGAGTAATACTCAGCGTCAGTATTTCCAAGTGAATAAAAATCAGTGTAAGGGATTAATAGTTTACGATGACTAATGCTCAGTGTTATGGATTAGTTCTCCACAGTGACTGATTCTCTGTGTAAGGGATTAGTACATATTGGTAACTTATATGCAGTACATATTTGTTACTAATACTAAAGGGTTTCTTCTCCTTGGTAACAAATACTCTTTGTTAGTGATTTGTCCTCCTTGTTAGGAATTAGTGCTCCTTGGTAATGAATACCCAAGGGATTAGTACACATTGAAGACTGATGCTCTGTGTAAGGGATTAGCGCTCGTTAATGACCAATACTCGGTGTAATAGAGTAGTAACAAATAGTCCATGTAAGGGATTAGTACACATTAGTGATTATACTCGGTGTAACAGATTCGTGTTCTCTAGTCAATAATCCTCGATGGATTGTAAGAGATTAGTACTTCTTGCGTAATAATACTCAGTGTTAGTATTTTCATGTGAATAACATCAGTGTAAGGGATTAATAGTTTACAGTGACCAATATTCAGTGTTATGGACGAGCTTTCCACAGTAAATTCTATTCCGTGTAAGGGATTAGTACTCCTTGGTGACTAAAACTTACTGTGAGATAATAGTACTCTTTGGTGAATAAAGTTAATTGTAGGGGATTAATACTTTTCAGTGATTAATATTCAGCATTATGGTTTAGGTCTCCGCAGTGACTAATACTCAGTGTAAGGGATTAGTATTTCTTGGTGACTAGTAATCAGTTTAAGAGATTAGTACTCTTTGGTGAGTAATACTCAATCGGTGCAAGGGTTTAATAATTCACTGTGACTAATACTCAGTGTAAGGGATTAATACATCACTGTGACTAATACTGTTAGAGATTAGCTTTCCACCATGAAAAATACTCATGCATTAGAGTAGGCATTTGCTTGCACAGTGAACAATCCGTGGTAACTAAGATACAGTGTAGGAGTCTAGTGCTCTCAGGTGACTAATACTCAGTGTGGGGGATTAGTCCTCAGTGTGGTAGGTCAGTACTCCACATTTAACAAGCTGCGCATTTCATTTTCAGATCAGGCAAGTGGAGTCACCACAGACTGGGCCTACGATGAGGGCATCAAGTACTCCTACACCTTTGAGCTGCGAGACAAAGGGCGTTATGGATTCGTTCTTCCTGCAGATCAGATCATTCCGACTGCTGAGGAGACATGGCTGGCTCTCATGGTCATCATGGAGCACACAAAGAACAACCCGTACTAAACCTGAAGCCCGGATCCGACGCTCTGATGAGGGATGTAATGTGTGACTGCTGCGATTCCCACCTGCACACATCCCATATGAAAAACGAATAAAGAATCATTTACAATAAAACTGTACTATTTTATTTATTAGTTAATGTGGAAAATGTTAAGAAACTCTCAAATACGTACATTTGGAAAGAAAAGCAAACCCGAATTATTCTGGCATCAGGATGAGTGAGTGTTTCTCACTGAAAAAGCTCAACATTACTCCACTGCTGTCACCAGGATCACTGGAAAACCCGTTTGACCTCTCCATCCCAGTGAGATTTCTAACACACTGCGATATTTTTAAGTAATAATCTAAACATGAGAACCTCTGCGTCCGTTACACATATTTTCCTGAGGATTTGTTTAGAAATGAGTTGAAGACCATTTTAAACAGATACTTTTCATGCCGTCTCCCCAACAGGCCTGTTTTTCAAATAATAATTAATAAAAAATAAAAAACAAAAAAAATATGATTTTTTTTCTTTTCTTTTGTTCTGGGGGCATAAAAGAAGCTCAAATGAAAAAGAAAATCTGGTTTTAGCAGGATTATTCAAAAATTTCACAACAAATTATTTGCATTTTTTTTTAAAGAAGGTGGTGCAATTGCTTTTTATTCTTTGTTTAAAAAAAAAAACAATGGAAGTATAACAGTGCCAAAATTCCTCAAAGCAAAACAGCATGTTGAATTACGTGAACGGAACAAAAAACCTGTTGCAGTAAAAATGTTTGAATTTTTCTGCATTGAAATTTCCACTGCAGTTTGTTGCGGTTGTGTATTTCAAATGAGAATGTATTTCAAGCCATTCAAAATTGAATGCAAAAATACTGACCTTGTTTAATTGCCGTTCAAAAATATTCACATCAAGTGTTAAAAATGGCGTCTTAATTATTATACAGACTCCCGAAATCCGGGCATCAAAATTCAGGAAGGGAAACAATTCAGGTCTTCACATCCGGGATATCGCAGGAAAAGCAATGGATTGCTGATTGCCGCGATCCGTTCCACAGGCTCCGTGTGCGTACTTCACAGGGTGCTCCCCACTCCCTGCTCCGTGTGAGTGCAGTGGAGGTCGGTGACGGGAACGTCCCTCGACAAAACTCCAACCTTTGGAACTTCGGAACACCCTGCGAAGTCACCAGCGCAGACGTCACTTCCTCCGTGCGTTACCATGGTAACATGAGCACCTGCCGCTGCTGCCGTGGAAATTTCACATTATGGACGTTCGAGATTGATTATTCATTGAAACAAAAACTGATACCGTTATAAAACATACTATTGAAACATGTATAGCTTGGGAAAAAAATTCTAAAAATAATTGATGAAAGATTTTTTTTTTTTTTTTTTTTTTACAGATTATTGGCCTATATAATACTTAGAATTTCTTCATGAGATAAAAATTTTAATGATTGTGTCCTTTTAATATAATGCCATTCATTTTTCATTCCCTTTTCCAGTGAAGTGAAGACCTGTTGTTCACTCGTTCCCTACACAGTTTACAGTTCCCTTTGAACTGAATATTTCCGCTCCCTGCGGTTTGTTTGGAATCATACCTGGCTGAACATGGCTGAACACCCCGCGTAGTCTACTTTGCAGGGTACTTCAGGCCGATTGGCACGCACCTACAGCGCACTTTAACGCGTGCTCCCTGTGCGGTCTACTTCTCAGGAACTACTTGCCGATCAGAACGCCTCACTTCTAACTAACTGACGCGGTTTCCAGTTAAACATCAGAATAAACGTGTAAATTGTGAAATGCTTTGTTTTGAATGAGCTATTTTGTGCAATCAAGTTGCTATACAACAATCAATATTCAGAATGAAGGAATACTTCATTCCTCAAAACCTGCTATATCTGTCGGAGCCTAGCGACAAAAAGACACTAGTCACTTGTTTACTGTACAGACGTCCGCCATTGCACAGAATATCCTCATAAACAAAGCTGGTCTCAGTTGATTAGCACAACTCTACAGCCAGATAGGACGGAACTAATTAGTGACATAATCTTAATACTTTTTCCCAAACACTGTCAATTCAGTTGGACTCTGTTATATATTTTGTCTTTTTTGTGTGTGTGTGTTTCTTAAGAAATACAAGAGAGAAGTTCAAATGTGTAGTCAGTGTCCCAATATAAAACCTGTGCAGTCTACTGATCAGAACGCCCCCCCCCCCCCACCCCCTCCCCCCCCCTCTCTTTCATTCAAACCCGAGAGCGATGGTTTTTCTTTCCCTTACGCTCAGTAATGTTCAGTCACCTTCAGTAACAAGACGGAATTCATTTCTTCAACAGCAACATATATACAGTTTTGGAGGTGAGTAGTAACGAGTTACATTTACGCCGTTAAATTTGCTCGAGTAAATTTTTTGTAAAAAAAATGACTTCTCAAAGTCAACTTTATTGTCCATTCTGCTACGTCTACGGTACATACTGGACATATAGAGAATTTAAATTACGTCACTCTCAGTCCCCTTGCAAACAATAATCAGTAGAAAAATTTTTAATGTTAAAGAACAAAATCGTCTTTAACAACAACAACAACAACAACAATAAAAAAACTTAAATAACACAAACTAAGACTATCGCACAAATAACTTTATCTGTCCTGCAAAAAGGATAACACGTGACAGAAGGACCATAAGTGGAAACAGTGCGAATAAGAATAGCGCAAATGAGCTTTTAGTTAGTTTAGAGTGGCAGGTGTATTCAGTTCCGTATTGCTTCTGCTGAGGTACTGAACATTTCAATGCTGCACAAGTGACAGGTGCAGGTAATGGTGGTCTGAGTTCAAGACTAACACGTGTGTTTAGTTCTTCATTGCTGGGCTGAGATAGTGGACAGACCAATGCTATGAGTAGTTTTACCGCACCATAATTCTTACGTTTACTCGAGTAGATTTGTGAAGAAGAAACGCTACTCTGACTCCGCTACGTTCGGCTCCACCCGACTCGTTACTTTTCGAACCGTTTCATTCGGCACGTGCAGCCGGCGGATCTACCGCGTGACTGCTTCACCAATCAGACGCAGCGACAATAATCACATGACCCCGCTTGACCAATCAGCCGCAGTAACAATGACCACATGTTGTTGCGGCTGATTGGTCAGGCGGCGTAGTGTATAAGGCTTTGAACTTCCTGAATAATCAGGTTTACATTTGGAATCATAAGCAGGTATGTCATACAGTGAGGGCGTTCATGAATCTCAAACTTTTGCGCTGCAACTTCAAGTCATGTCACAGCAATCCCGGCTAATGCTAATTCTAGTTGCTAGCATGTTCCTGGCACCAGAGCTTCATGGAGCTCAAGAAGTCACCAATACACCATTCATATTGCATTCAGCACCACTTATTTAACCATTAGCAACCTAACAAATGGTGGCAAATCATGTCGAATATACCAGGAAGTGAAACCGTTCTAAATCTTTATAGCTACTGTATACAAGTGCATGTTTCTGTTCTACACAGAGCCAAAGAACCTCTAGTATTGTAGTTTTTCACTGTAATTTCAATTTTGCATTTTCAGAATTTTAAATAGAGCTTTGTTTATACAAAAAAAAAAAAAAACATTTCATGGTTGAAGAAATAAGACAACAACTGACCCCTTAATGTTACTATATATTTGATAGATTCTACAGTATATATTCCAATATATAACTTTTTTCATGAAGAAAGATGCAGATATATCTTTATTTATTTATTTATTATAGCAAACGTCAAATATTTCCATCATACATAATTTGTTTCAAAGTCTTTATGAATTATTATTAATAATAATAATAATAATAATAATAATAATAATAATAATAATAATCCCTACTCTCTTATTTTTCACGTTGCGTATTTTTCCTCCACGTCCTCACTCCTTGAGAGATCTCCTTCTCTCACACCTGTTTATCAACCTTTATACTATCATACTATTTTTTTTTTTTTCCATTTCTTGTGTGTATGCAACAGAACGTCTACTAACTTGCAGAAGTGATGCAACTGTACACGCATTCACCAACACCACTTACACGTTAACAGGAACTCGGCTGGGAATTACTGCCACGACCCCGTACAGTCCTGACCTCGCTCCAAACCGTTTGCGCAAGTTTGGGCCATTAAAGGAGTTCCTGGGAGGCCGGCATTTAGAAACTTGAAGCCATCAGTCCGATCATGACTAAGGTGTACTGAGAAAACGTTCGACCTTGATGGCGCCCAAGCGCTAGTGAAACACTGGGATTAAGTGCATTAATGCAGCAGGGGATTATATAGAGACATAAAGGGAGTTTTTACTCTCAGAACTGAGTTCAGTTATTCTAAGCATATACTAAGCATTGTGTGTTTGTGTGTGTTTGTGTGTGTGTGTGTGTGTGGCAGCTTTGAGAAAAAATCCTTTACTTGCTGGAATTTTGATTTTTTTAAAAAAATTATATTCTTTATAGCTCTGAATTTTTTTTTTTTTTTGCACAAATATATATATATATATATAAATCACCAGTTCCAGCACTTTAAGTGGAATTTATTGATCATGGTAAATAATGTAGGAATACCAAAAACAGTGTTAAACAGAGGTTACGATTGCATCAGACTTGCAAAGGACTGAAATCCATAATGACATGCATCTGCTGTCTTCTCAGTGCAGGAACAAATTTTCCAGTGATACACTCAAACAGATTTCTCTAAATGATGATCACTGATCCAGGACCATTTTCTTCAGTTCTGTTTAACCACAAAAGTCAACAGGAACCTGATCCTGAATCTGCTGTGTAGCTCACAGTGACTTTTTGGCTCGAGGCGTGGGAAACAGAGCAGCGTGTCCGAGGTGCCGTCCAAGGCTCAAGGTCATCATGAAGGAGTATAAAAGGAGACTCGTGCTTGGCGGTCGCACTTCGGCAAGGAAAATGAGAGGATTTTGGGTTTTGCTGGCTCTGTTCGTGGCCGTTTTTGGCAAGGAGACCTTCGAGGGGTAATTTTGTATTTATTGAAAGTCATTGATGACATATCTATAATAATAATAATAATCATCATAATAATCATAATAATCATAAAGTAAAAAAGTTTTTTATATTTTGTTCATATAGTGTTAATACATTTCTAAATCATCTGAAATTTTAAGTGTTATTAATAATAGAGTAACTGAGTTAGAATGTAATACTTATCGTGATCCATTTGTGTGGCAATTCATGTATGACTCCAAAATCCTATTTATTTATTATTCATTTGTACAATATATTTAGTATTTTTGGGGGGAAAAAATGCCATGCCTCTATAATACATCAGGTTGTGATCTAAACTATTCACACATTGGCATGCAGCACAGCACACTTTTCCAATTGCAACAAATCCTACATAATAATAATAATAATAATAATAATAATAATAGAGAATTGGGATATTTATAAAAACATAATACTAACAGGATCGCCGTACAAATTTAAATTGTATCATGATAATATGGTATCGGGTAATCCCTGGTGATTTCGGTCCCAAATTAATTATGTGTAAAATGAAAAAAGAGCTGCAGTCCAGGAACATCTCCTCCTGGACAATTTCTAGACACACTGATAATAGCCTTGACTGATTAGCCATGTTCTGATAGACACCAGGTCCTTCGGATCACTGCCTTAAATGAGGCCCAACTCGATCTCCTGAAGGAACTCCATGAGAAGGAGCAGCTTGGGGTAAAAATCCTTTTTCAGAATTCCGTAAACATCCGAAAGCTTTTTAAAGAATATTTAGAAGCTCTAGAACTTTGTAGCTTCACGGAATACACTAGTCTACTATCAAAGATTTCAAAGCTGTCGTATGTGTGTGTGTGTGTGTGTGTGTGTGTGTGTGTAGCTGGATTTCTGGATGGAACCCGCCGACGTGTCGCTGCCTATCGATGTCCGCGTTCCCTTCCACAGGCTGCAGGACATCAGGGCGTTCCTGATGTACCATGAGATCTACTACGATATCATGATCCAGGATCTTCAGGTAGAGTTGCGGTTCGATTGTGTGCATGATTCTGTGCTTTGTTAAACCAATGGAAAACCTTCTCGCTCCTTCAGGATGTTCTCGAAGAAGAGCAGCGTGAGATGTTGAGAGCGAAATCTCTCCAGCCAAGAAGCACTGACGATTACAACTACGCCAGCTACCACACGCTAAACGAGGTCGGTACCCCAGCTGGCTCGGTAGTGCGGCTGCCAATCACAGGTTTATTTGATAGCGTTGCTATGGTAATGATTCGTTCATAGGGAGCGGTATAGAGAAGGCCCCCATCGTATAGTTTATTGTTATTATTAAATAAAAAAGTTACATGTTATCATTAAAGCAAATGTTGGGAAATTAATTTGGTGAGAAAAAAAAAAGAGGAATAAAACGCATTAGGTTGCGCTGTTAAATAATCAAGTTCACTATGTTGACAATAAACTCAACTTCATTCCAGATCAACAGCTTCATTGACCAGTTGGTGCAGGAGAATCCTGGTTTCGTTAGCAAGATCGTGATCGGACAGAGTTACGAGGGACGTCCGCTAAACATCCTGAAAGTGAGTCCAATGACAATATTGAACTCATGCATGAGTTGCACATTGGTTAGTGTGCACTGATGGGTCACGACTTGTATCTTATATGTTTTTTTTGGTTTGCTTTTTTGCTGTAGTTTAGCACTGGTGCTAACCGACCTGGCCTCTGGATCGACACTGGAATCCACTCCAGAGAATGGGTGACCCAAGCTAGTGGAATCTGGTTCTCCAAGAAGGTCCGCTCTAACCATTTCTTGCTCCATCAACCAATGCACCTTAATTAGCATTTCAAACCACTTAGCATGGAAACTGTTTAGCATTTAACATTGCAATCCCTTTTTTTTTTTTTTTTGATGTAGATCGTGACCGATTACGGACGTGACGCGGAGCTGACCGACATCCTCAACAAGTACGACATTTTCCTGGAGATCGTCACCAATCCTGATGGATTCCAGTTCACCCACACGAATGTGAGTGTTAAAAGTGTTAAAGATGCTACAAGATGACACACACTCATATTCACTCACCTCTCAAACAACTGACTGCGTCAAGGTCCAGGGATAAAATTCTCCGCTTATAATGTTTTGGATAAGCGACCAGAGAAGCAGCTGTTGCCTGTGAAACTTACAACAGATCATGGCTTCTAGCGATAAAAAATAAAATATATAAACAAATCTGTATGACTGAATGTACAGAACCGTATGTGGCGCAAGACGAGGAAGCCCAATCCTGGATCTAGCTGCGTTGGAGTCGACCCCAACAGGAACTGGGATGCTGCATTTGGAGGTAGAAAGCGAAAACACATACTGTGTACTGTATATCCATGTGATAGGGCTGATTAAAAGAGTCCAGCAATAACGGTATCTACCTATCCATTTTTATCTCCAGGCCCTGGTGCGAGTAGTACCCCTTGCTCAGAGACGTACCGTGGACCGAGAGCTAACTCCGAGCCCGAGGTCAAGGCCATCGTGGACTTTGTTCAGTCTCACGGCAACATCAAAGCCTTTGTGTCCATCCACAGTTACTCTCAGATGCTCCTCTACCCGTACGGCTACACCAAAACTCCCTGCAAGGACCAGGCTGAGCTGGTGAGACCTCCACACCTCCGAACCTCCTCTTAAAAAAATAAATAGTATTTTTCTAATGCTTTTTATTTTTTTATTTTTGACATAGCATGAGCTTGCAAGGCAGGCCGTCACGGAGCTGAGCAGTCTGTATAACACTCAGTACAGATACGGCAGCATCATCACCACCATCTGTATGTAGATCAGATAAATATCTATATTTTGCATTGCTGTGTAACTATAAATGTTAGCTAGTTTGAGCTAGTTTTCCTGTGTATCTCGTATGATTGGCTAGGACTAGTGTCTTAAACCCAGCAAGGTAGTTAAAAGTGGATTTCGTCATGTTGGACCCACTGCTGAATTTGTCAATCGGTTTATTATTTTTAACTCAGCTATGTCTAATGATTCCTTTCAGACCAAGCGAGCGGTGGCACCATTGACTGGACCTACGACCAAGGGATCAAGTACTCCTATACCTTTGAGCTGAGAGACACTGGGCGATATGGATTCATCCTGCCAGCCAATCAGATCATCCCGACTGCTCAGGAGACCTGGTTGGCTCTCATGGCCATCATGAAGCATGCCAAGAACAACCCGTACTAAACCAGCAGCTCGACTCAACTCATGAGGAACTGCATGCCAATAAAAATAAAAATAATAATAAATGGGTAATTGTCTAGTATTGGCTGTGATTTCCGTTGACATTTACACAAAGGATTGGGAAAACTATCATCTATAATAAAAGTACTTTCTCATAGGGGATTACTATTCATGAAGTACTGTCGATCATGCCATGTGAGAAAGCCTTACATCCACACAGAGCATCTTATACATCACATACGGCACCTTCATCTTCCTTCTGCTTTTCTGAGTGAGAGGTGAAATGTAGTAAGAGAGCGGAAAACAGTAGATATGTACATTATGACAACTTTGAAGTAGCAACAGCAGTGGTGTGACAAAGGAGGGCACTGGTGGCTCAGTGGTAGGTGTCCCGCGTAAACATCCTGACTCGACTTGCAAAAGGTCCGGGTTTGATTCCCAGCCAGTTCCCGAACCCCAGCCACTGGATGCAGTGCCATTCCCAAGCCTGGTTAAAATGGGAGGGTTGTGTCAGGAAGGGCATCCAGTGTCTAAACCTGTGCCAAGCTTGTAGGTGGTGACCCCTTGCCTGGAGCAGCTGAAAGACCAACAACAAGTGGTGTGACAAAGGAGAATGGACCAAGGACGAAATAAATAAAGTATATAACCAGTCAAACCTTAATGCACTTTGAGGCAACTGATGAATGATTCTTTAATGGTTATAACATGGCCTGACTATGATCCTGAGCAATTGCTCAGCAACTCTGCATTTCGCAATTGCAAACCATCCCTGTTATGGGACTGGTGCAGGATCTCTCCAACAGTGGTTCTCAGTCCTAGTCCTGGAAGACGACCTGCACTGCATGTTGTAGTGTTTTCTCTGCTCCCAGGACATTAAATACTTAACAGAGCAGGGAAGAATATGCAAGACAGTGGTCCTCCAGGACCAGGGTTGAGAACCACTTCTCTATATCAGGGATCTACAATCAGTTGAACAGATTAGATGAATCAGCTGTGTTTGAGCAGAAAAATTAACAGACTGTGTTGGGCACTGGCCATCCAGGACTGGAGTTGAGGATCCCTGCTCTAGAGTACAACATGGCCATGGCATGCACATTATCTTTTAACTTAATTGTGAAGACTCCCTGTTCTCCGAGTGGATCTCCACATGTTCCCAAGCTTACTGTGAGATGCAAACCCTATCTGCTCATGCGCTCTCTGACCCCTGCTTCCTAAATGGGAAATAATCTCATTTCTGCAGCATCATTGGGTTTGGGGTTATTACCTGCAGCTTATGCATAAAGGTGAGGACAAGAAATGAGATTCAGAAGTACAGAAATCAGAGAACTATCTACAAAACCCGAGCTCCTGCTTCGCCTGTACAGACTGTGACAGTGACACTAACTCAGCAGACCTAATCAGTTTAACGATCTCACACTCGTCAATAAAGGAGCCTGTCTTCTACTGAAGATGTGTGCTAGAGTTAGTGTTGCTATATCACAGCCGTGTTACAATAAAAGCACTTCAACTTCCTTCATTTCATTTTCGTTTCTCATAAGAACAGAAACTTACAGCAATGCAAAGTGACCTCACCTGAAATATTTATTCAACCACGATGGGGTAAAAAAAAAAAAACAGGCTGAATATCAGCACACATTCACGGTTGTATATAAGGGCTGTATCAAAAGTAATGCAAAAGCGGGCATAACATTTTTATCAACTGACACAAAGGTACCCAACATCATCTCCATCATGAGCCATGAATTTGCAAGGCATGCATCATCAAACCCAACTCTGGAATCCTCTTTAAAAATCTGCTTTTTCGCAGTTTATGGTCTCCCATTGTATGGTTTTCCTTCATTGCTGGTTCCCCTTCTTTAAACTTCACTTGTGCTGGTAAATAGAACCTTTGCATCAGTTAATTAAACTGATTAATTGTGTTACTTTTGGTACAGCCTTGTATTTGGTTCTATATTTAAATCATATTGCTTTAGGTGTTTGTAAGGTATGAATTAATGTACAAGTACAGTGTTTTAGTGAACATGTACAAAAAAAGTTTGAGACTGTTTTCAGGTTTTATACAGTATATTACATCCTCATGTAAAAAGACATCTTTCTTTCTTCCTTCCTTTCTTTTTACATACACAGGATGTGCCTTTACATCCATGGGAACATGGCCACAGTGATGCTTACTCTTTTTTCAAGTCGCATTTGATTTAAGAAGTCTTTCATAAACTGAAATAAGAAAGCAGTGTTTGTCTCTTAATTAAACACCTGGCATCAGATCGCTGGTTATAAGACACAATATGTCAGACTGACTTGACTTGCTAAAAAGAGTCGCTTTCTTTTTGGGAAAACACTGTAGACTCATTAGATTTCATTTGTTTGAATAAAATGGGGCAGACCTGTGCCGATTCTTTACACATAGAAAACACTTTAAAAATAATCACATTGTGTTGCTTTTCACAGCCCAAAATGAGTACAGACACAGTTTTAGTTTCATCCAGCTGTATTTACTCCAAGTGAAAGATATAACACCAAGAAAAAAATAAATAAATAAAAAACACAATCACTTGGATTTGGAAAAGGCTCACCTCCTTCTAAAAATTACTTGTAAACTCAATCAGGTGAAGCTACCTTCTCAGTGGCACACAAAGCCATTTGTCTTTGAACTGTGGTCTTTTGTCCAACTGAAGCAAACAATCAACTATGGGTGGCAACGCATTGTCAAAAGCTCTCCAGCGATAAAGTTGGATGCCAAAAGGCTTTATCAATTCCTAAAAGCATAGTAAAGTGCATTATTTAGAAGTTGAAGATATTTGGTACAATACCGACCCCTATGGATTGGCATGTTGCCCCAAACTGGATGAACAAGCCAGGAGGAAAAAGGTCAGAGAGGCTACCAAGAGGCCAACAACAACTCTGAAGCAGTTGCAAGAATTTCTGACAAATAGTGATCACATGGCTACAATATCACAAATTCTCCACAAATGTGGCTTGTAGAAGACAAGGGGAGGTTTGGGGGGAAAAAAAGCCACTCCTCAAGAAAGGCCACATGATGTCCTGACTGAGCTTTGTAAAAAAAAAATGCTGGAGATCAGATGAGATTAAATCTTGGCCAGAACACAAAAAAGATATTTCTGTCAGAAACCCAATACAGCTCACCATTCAAATAAAACCATTCCTACATTAAAGCATGGAGGTTGTAATATCCTGTTATGGGGGAATTTCTGTGCAACAGGGATTCTCAGGTTCATTTGTCAGGATAGAAGAAAATGGATGGGGTAAAATGCAGTCTTGCTGCCTTCTGCTAGAAAGTTGTCAATGGGAAGAAGTGGTTGAAGGAGAAAAAGGTGAATGTCCTTGCATGTCCTTGTCAGAGCCCAGACCTAAACCAAATTGAAAATCTGTGGGGAGAGGTAAGCCTGCAGTCTCAAAAAAAAAAAAAAAAAGTATCTTACATGTTGAAGTTGTATGTTTTACTTGGATGTTAAAAGCTGCACTGAGTAAATTCAGCTGGATAGAACAAAAAAGTGTGTCTTCATTTCAGGCTGAAAAGTAACAAAATGCGACCATTTTAAAGGAGGAGGGTTGTTTTCTGTACCCACTGTACATCAAAATATAACGATGTTTAAGCTCTTCGTTTGAGGAAATCTCCTGAGCCATGAAGTTCTGACTAAAAGCTTTCACTGTGTGACGACTGCAATCAGGTCTACAGCTAGGCTACGTCAAGGCCAAGTACATCAAGGGAGCGTCACATGATAGGTCTCCTGTTGTAAGGATGATGATGATGATCATCATCATCATAAGGACGTGAATGATGAGGAGGAGGAGAAGGATGTTGATGATGATGATGATGATGATGATGATGATGATGATGATGATGATGATAGGTTATCTCCAGGGCCGCCTGCTCTGTGACTGGGCGCTCCCCGAGTTATGCCGACTATTCCGGGTGCTGGAGATTTTTGTGCTAGAGCTGCTGGTGGACATCCTGCTGCTCAGACGACCTGGAGTGAGACAGAGGACACACACATTTTTAACTGGCTACATCTAAATATTAATCTTTAATTTGTACTAAGAAAAAAAAAAATTCTTTCATTTCTCAGTTAAAACTCTGAACTGGACGACTCACTGCTGGTCTCACTAGAGGGAATCAGGACCTCTTCCAGGTAGTGCTGGACCTTGCTGAGGTCCTCGGATGTGAAACGCCATTTGTTTTCCGCTGGCTGCGGCGTCCGATGGAGTGCGGCGAGCCTCCGGCGCAAGTGTCCTGTCAGACACATGAGACAGGAGGTAGGAAAAGAGCCAGTGGTCATTCCTTCTGGGAACTTCTGCGCGATCACTTTCAAGCCTTTGAAATGGGGAGGAAATAAAATGAAAGGTGTTTGCTTTGTGCTTCAGATTTAAGGAGATATTCAGGTATACACTCATACACATATACATGCACAAAAACCAGGACTCACCTCCGGAGAGCATGAAGAGATTCTCGAAGCCCCTCTTGCACATGGCCGTTGCCGCCTGGCTCGCTATCCTCTCGTCCTCGTCGTACAGGATGATGATCTTCCCCTTAACGTTTCTCTGTTTGAGCGGTTCAAGATGGATAACATATAGAAATGCTCATTTAAGTCTATGACTCTGAACTTATGAGACTATAAACCAGCACTGGACTTGAGACCAGGCTGAGGGTGAAGGATACATATGAAAGCACTTCCTTGGTGTAAGGATTCATCGTCCTTAAGAGCATCGTGTACGGATAACTGTGTGCTGTAAATACAGAGAGAGAGAGAGAGAGAGAAATTAGTGTTTATAGAAAATTTGAATTTCATTTAATTTAAAAACAAAGATGCCGTGTCACCGACTGGGAGCGGCCATGTTTGTTCACACACATATGTTAAGAGTTATTGAGGAATAAAAGACTTCAGGAAGTGCGGTGGTGCGATGAGGTGTTCATCCTTTTAACCCCAGTGCCACCTGTTGGGAGTGTTTTACGAGGTGGTATCTAAAAGTTTCGAGACTTGTTGAGAAACTGATGGCAGCACAAAGCAGCACGCATGAAGTCGCATGAAGTCATCTTCATAAGTCAGTGTGCCAAAAAGACACCGTCCTGTGTACCTCAGGGTCTGTGCGACTGTTGCTATTCTGACCATGTGCGTATTACTACGTCTGCCATTTTATCATGGACAGCGAGTTAGAACGAAGAGCTAACGTGAAATTCTGGACAAATCTGAGACGTTTGACATGACTGGGCAAGTTTACAATCCACAACATTGCTGGCATTGTCGTTGTGTCGGACGGAACGGTTCAGGAAAATCCTCACGTGTGATTTGAACATGTGCTGTGTTGCTGCCAGGTTTATCCCCAAGTTTGTTGCCGATCCAGGAGCAGAAGGAACATCGTGTCAAAGTCTGCCGTGGACGACTCGTCCTTCATGTTGAGGATCATTACCGGTGACAAAACTTGGGCGTACGGGCACGACCCTGAGAAGAAGTAACGGTCTCCACAGTGGAAGGAGCCATCATCTCCAAGAGCTAAAAGTGCGAGCCAGGTCCGCAGCTCAGCCAAGTTGCATGCTCATCGCCTTTTTAAGGACATTCGTTACGAATTCATCTCAGGATCCAGACGACCAATGGCGAATTCTACTGCCTGCTTTTAAAGCGTCTGAGGGAGCGACTGGATCTGTGGCACACAAATCTCAAAATTTTTGATATCCTCTCGTATTCCTTTTACAGTGCAGCTGCTTACTAAGCCTTGATACTAGAAAAAAGGAGGCAAGGGGAAAAGAAAAAAAAAGAAAGAAAGTAAAAAAAAAAAAGGACGAACGAAGAAAAGGAAATACATCAAAAAAGAAAGAGAAAGAAGGGTTAAAAATACATAAGAATAAAAAAGAAAGAATAGATAGAACGACAAAAGAAGAGAGGTGCTGCGTGTGCTCACCGCTGATGATGTGGCACTGCTCGTACAGCTCGCGGTCTCGCACGTCGAGCAGCAGGTAGGGGCAGTCTGGGTACGGGCGCTGGGCAGCACACGGGGCGCTCGGAGGGGGCGGGGTCACGCACCTCACCACCTCCTTATCCAGATCCAGCTCTCCTACACCACTGATCACACTGAGGGCACAAACACACACAGGGTTGAGGTGGGAGGCGTCTAATTACACTGGGGTCAGGTGGAGCAGAACTGAGGGGAACAGTGCTGTATCTCAGGGGCTCCATGTGGATGTACAATAAGTGACGTACGGGCTGGAATAAAGGGATCTCGTCACAAACCAATCATGATAAATACTTTTGCGTTACCTCTGAAGTGTGGATCTGGGGGAACACGCCAGGTCGCTCGGATATTTGCCGTCAGCCGGCGTGACCAGTTGAGGGCTGGAGTGGCTCGAACCGTCTGTGTGCTCCGACAGACGATCTCCTCCTGCTGACTCGGAAACATCTATCACGTATACATAATGATATCAAACTGACGTGACCCATGATGTGTCAAAAAGACAAGCGAAACACTGACTGGACAGACACTTGTTTGCGTGTTGCAGGTTTCTGAATGATCGGTGTGGAAGAAATAAAACACTCAGTGTTGTGATGTTATAGGAGATTCATCAACACTGAGATGTAACCATTTCCAAATGGTTTACAGAAAACATCTCCAAATCAACAATTACACACATTTGTTGTGTCCCTTTGCAATGTCTCACTTGCATCACTTCTCTTTTGAATGAGCCGGTACTATGAAAACCATAAGGAGTGCGTTGATACGGTGTGCCGTGTCCCGAACAATCCTGTGAATCCAACCTCCTGACAAGTCGGAATCCAGAATTCAGCAGCGCTGCGTAATAAACATTAAGAAATAATAGACTACCTTTAGGTCTTGGAACGTTGTCTATGATGTTCTCGTTCAGGTCCGACACCGAGGCCACCTGGAGCACCTGAGGAGAGAGAAAAACCCTCAGTCGGCGGCGTAACTGAGGAAATAATCACACGAAATACTGCATATGAAATAAAACTCACCATCTGAGCGAACGTCGAGACTTTGAATCTCCTAAAAACTTCGTCTTTTTTATATCTGTAATCTGAAACACAACACATTCAACATTAATGAACTGACTTATTAAAATTATTCTTAAATATATATTTTTTTATTTGAATCCCAGTCCCGACCCTGACCATCTCCGTTTTTCCCCTCATCCTCATCACTGAGCATGTCGCACAGATTAAACCCTCTCTCCATCCCGCACCCGCTTCACTTCACCTCACTAAATCTCCGCCACCTTTTAATACTGACAAGTTCAACCTCATCGTCTCAGACAGAGGCGTGACTGTAATCTACAGGACAATTCGGTCGCTTCTGCTCGTTAAACTAAGGCGGCGTAATGTTACACACAAAGGGTTGCAGGGACACACACACACACACACACACACACACACACACCTGCTGACAGCACGACTCAAACTCCACTTCATAACACAACCTGCGATCACACAATCACGAGGGGAATCCTGGACGCCATTTTCTCTCAGTGTTGTTTTCCACTGTATTGGACGGTGAACTCTGTTTTGTTGAGGATTTTCCAAAATTAGGATTATTCACCATCAGCTTTACAGGATAGACATTTTCTATCATCGTGCTCCCGGACCAGATTCACTAAAACCGGTGAGGCGACTCATTTTCCCCCGCACCTCCACACATGCGCACACATGCGTAGAATACACCGGACTTTAGACATTTTATACATTGACTTACACACTGGAAATACTGTATAAAATGCTGCACTGCAGTGTCTATTGTTTCCTACAATACACACGAGCTACTTCCGTGATTTATTCGCATCTACGAACGTTCATAGGAACGCGGTCCGTTCGTATCTGCGGAAATTCGTAACTCGAATGTTCGTAAGTCGGGGACTACCTGTAATCACTGCGATGATTACCCAGTGGAAGGCTCATAACTATTTGCTTAATTAAATTCAGGTGGTGACTCTCTTATTTTATCAATGTATTTTTTGGCCAGGTCGTGTTTTTACACATCAAATGAAGCAACAGAAACAGCATTTACTCCAAAACCAGGAGTTCATATGGAAGAGATTTAGTGTCTGTTTCGCTGAGAGGAGATGGGGTATGTAGGGGATTAGCAGTTTTCTCCAGCTGAGGGGGCGGGGCATTGCAGACAATCAAACAAACACTACACAACTGTGTGTGCATGTATACAGAAAGGGTGTAGTTTGGGGTGATTACTATCAGCACACTTTCATTATAATAAAAGCCAAACTTGCTTCTCCTGATCTCCTCCAGGCGTTCCATGTACTTCGTCAGGCTGAAGCCTATAAAACACACATCATGGTTTTTCCTCAGGACATCTGTACCCTGTTTGATGTTTACACACACCATGTTTGATCAAAACCCTTTCAGAGGGTTCAGACAAGCAAAAGAAACAAAACACATCTTACCTGTATCAACTTTTGATTTAACATGTTGGTATTTGGGGTTTGAGGAGATTCTCTTCTTCTGGTACTTGAAGTAAAAAAAGCAGAAAGAACGAATATAAAGAATTCAATTAAAATACAGGCGATTTAAGCTTTTGATTAATTTGAAAAACAGTAATATATCATGGGTCAGTTTTTTTATTTATTTTGAATTATTTTTAAATTATTTTAATAAACATCGGTAATCAATTTAAAACATTTATATATATATAAAATCTAATTAAAATTGTTTATAATAATAATAATTATAATAATAATAATAATAATAATAATAATAATAATAATAATGTGTTGTTACCACAAGGTGTCACCCTAATATTGCCAGGTATTAAACAAGTCTGTCCTTTTCTTTCTTTCATGCTCTAATCATATACAGTACAGTATGCATTCTAATCCCTGTAAACCAGCATGTCTGATCCGGGGGATAATATAACGCACGTTGCAATAAATAAATAAATAAATAAATAAATATTATAGAGCTTTTTCGTTTCTGTCATCAGTAAAGCCAGACATGAGAAATACAAGCGTTAATAAAACACCCTGTGTGAAGTCACATGTTACAGCTTCCCCAATTAATAACTGATTGATTAATAGCTCATTACTTTAGCACAAATTCAATAAAACAATAATAATGTGAATTAATCACATAAATAATAATAATAATAATAATAATAATAATAATAATAATAATAATCCCGACCTTGGCGTCGCCGACACTCCACTTCGACATCTTCACTAGAATTATTACGTCTCACTCCGAAAACTCTGGAGCTTCCCGCACGGAGCAGAAGGCGGCACTGCCGATCCGAGCCCGCCGCGCGTCGGAAACCTGATAGTGACGTCATCGGTGACGGCGCGAGGGACCTGCCCAATGAGCACCCTGTGCGCCTGTAAGCCGCGCGCGACTCTTCTTATTTATAAATGAGAGAGAGAGAGAGAGAGTTTATTCCAGTAACTCCCAGTTAAGTAGCTGCACCTTTTTTTCTTTCTCTCTCATTACTTTTTTAAAAGCTCCTATTGCTCATATTTTTATTACAATTTACTGTATGTGCTATTTAAAAAAAAAAAAAAACATATTCTCTATTTTACATTATGTGTGTTTCCCCCCCCTTTCACCCAATTATTCTGAAGAGGAGTAAACAAAGTAGGAATTTCATTGTGCTAGTACATATGACAATAAAACTCAAGAATCTTGAAACTTGATGATATATATAATATATACATACACATATGCTTGCAGCTGCATGTCTACATTATATCTACCCCCCCCCCCCCACACACACACACACACACTCCATCTGAGTGCAATGAGCTTCTTGTATGAAGTTGAAAAGGAGGCTTCATTTGCTAAACACTAACCTATTAAACAGCAGGCGCTTCATATAGCAAATGATTAAGCTGGGATAGTAGGAGAAAATATTTGTAAAAAAAAAAAAAAAATCCTCTCTGAATGTCAATCCTCTCGACAATATGTATTGTAGATTAATAATAGATAGTAACAAGGCCAAAGGAGTATAAAATTGCCCATTTGTGAATGGGTGTGTGAATGTTAACCAAAGGTCCTACTAGGGTTGTGTAAATTGGAAATAAATACAATGGTCACCACTGGTCTGCCTACACAGTCCCTAGTTGGACTACAGAGGCTTTCAAGTGCTGGATAGAGGATGGAGAAAGCACAATCCCTTATTTTTGTAGACTGGAAAAAAAACAAGAGACAAGATATGCAGCTTTGTAAAAAAAATAAATAAATAAATAAAAAAAGAGACCACTCCAGCATGATCATTTCTTATGTTTTTTTTTTTACACAGGTGCATGTGTTGGTGAGATGAACAGTTTTGCTTAGCTTTTTTTGTGAACCGCTGAGAATATTTCTCCTAAATTCAAAATCTATCTATTGTTAGAGTGTATATTTAAATGAAATGACATCATCACAACACATCAAAATCAAAACCCAAGATCATGCAGTATTTGCAGAGCAAAAAACAGGGTTCTCTGTCAAGGCTCTGTTAACATGTCTAGATGACAAAGTCATGGGTAGCCTAAATTTTTTTTTTACAATTTTAATGATAAAAAGACTGAGGTTTTTGTATTTGGTCCTGGTGCTAAGGGTAGAGTTCCACGTCTGGATTTAGGCACCTTGGAGCAGTATATTAAACCCATAGCATCGAATTTAGGTGTTATTTTTGACCATGGCATTAAATTTGATAAGCAGACCAGTGCTGTGCTTCGGTCTAGTTTCTTTCAGTTAAGGCAATTGGCAAAACTTAAACCTGTTTTGTCCTTTAGGCATTTTGAAATAGCCATCAACGCCTTTATCACCACTCGCATTGATTACTGTAATGCTTTACATTTTGGGGTTTTTAGGTTGTTTAAGGGTGTTTAAGTCCCATCTTTAACCTCACATGTTTGCTCTGGCATTTAAGCCAACATGAGATGTTGATTTTACACATTGTGTTTGATTAGATATGTGTGTGATTTGATTTTAATTCTGTTTTTTTTTAATTATTATTATAATATTATTTTATTATTCATGTGAAGCACTTTGGGGCATTCTGGTTTTTAAAGTGCTATACAAGTTGGGTGACCTTATACCACCCATTCTGCACAAAAGCAAACACGCTTAGCTTTACTTGATGGTTGGTGATCATCCATCTTCCCTTTTTGATGACATTAAAGATGTTTTCTGGAGTAAATTGGAGAAATTCGGCTGTTTATTTGGCCGGTGGGTGGCTTTTGCACAGGTAGTTCTGTCACAGGGGCGTGTCACAGGCATTCCTCTCCTAATGTAACAGTAAGCAGTGTCATAACCAACTCCATGTCATACTGTGAGCATGTCACAGGCTGAATGTAACAGTTGGCGACATCGTCCATGACAACGACAGGTAGGTCAGGCCGAGCTACCGAAACCCCGGATCAGAGCGAACTTTGAGCCAACTTTAGCCAGCTCGCTCGATAGCAATGTGTGTTACCGTAACAAATCTAATATAATTACAAACAATTAATATACAATCTCGAAACATAAATAAAAACAATGTGCCATTTTATTTAACATTTTTTAAGAAATATTGCAAAAGTCAGCTAATTTGGGGCGACACCTCCATTTCTACCCTGCTTACTAAATGCCATATCGATCGATCTATCGATCTACGTTCCGATCGGAAATGTAAAATTTCCCATCAGTCACTGCGGCCTCGCTGGAACGCGGAACAAATATGGAGCTCGGAGGCGGTTCTTCTTCGACCTGTGACGACTTCTAACATTAACCTGATTCACAACAAAGTACACAGTGGAAGGGAACACAGCCTTACCGCTTGCTTGTGTCTTTCTTTTCAGCCTTGTATCAGCCATGATCCTATCACAAATAATACAAAATAGTTTATTATAGTTTATTATGACAAATAATAACCCCTAGTCATGTGACTAGAGAAGGTATTCCCGCTGATTTTAACTGCGCACACTAAACTCCAACTTTTGATTTGATGGCTGATGTGGCATCGCTTCGATAAGCTTGTGCGATGTCAAAACTTTTATTTCCTTCCAGAGTCGCATTAATTTCTCTCCATGATCTTGTGTTGATGATGTGAGAGTCGGCCCGCTGCCTAAAGCCTTCTCCGGCACGTCCCAAAGATTCCTAATGAGGTTAAGATCTAGACTCCGTGGTGGTCGATCCACGTGTGAAAATGACGTCTCGTGCTCCATGAACCACTCGTTCACAATTAGAGCCCGGCGAGTCCTGGCTTCGTCATCTTGGAATATGGGCCGTGCCATCAGGGAAGAAGTGAAACTCCGTAGATGTGATGTACTGGCGATTCAGTGCATTCAGGTGGTCAGCTGACTTCATTTTATTGCCACATCACGTTGCTGAGTCTGCTGGCGTGTTTCTGTGCCATGCTCGCCATCTATGCATCACATGAAGACTTGTTACGTTGTTACACAAGTCACATCTTAGTGAGAAGGCGTGGAGCGTCACGAAGACACTTCAATGGTACAGCGTTCGTGCGTTCCCTTTATCATATCATTAAGATGACTATAAATCTAAATCAGTCATGAAGGAAATGATCGGGTTAAAATAAACACTCCAGTGTTCCGGTGTCATCTTTCTCTCCTGCACATGTTCAGCCCGAGCCATCACAATGACAGAATAGAAAAAAACTTGTTAGTAAACCTGTTAACTAAACTACACGTGTGTGTGTGTGTGTGTGTGTGTGTGTGAGCTTCACAGCTACGGTTCTGTGGTGTGACTCCGTGTACGCTTTCAGAAGAACTGAAATACATTTTCAAGCAACTCTCAGACAGACACGGCTAATTCTTCTGTGTTGGAAAGTTAGATAATATCGCAAAAGGTTATTTATTTCAACTTATAACATTTATTAGAGCGAGATATCAGTTTACATTTAAGAACATTTAAGAAGAGTTCGACAGCCGTGCGTAGCCGGGTGTGCCTTGTGATCCAAACATGGCTGCTTTCTCTTTTCATCGGGTCATGATTGAGTTAGGAATTCTCTCGTACAGTCTTCTTTGTCCATTTTGTTAAAGAGAAAAACCAGCAGTGAGACAAAAGAGTCGACTCTCGAATCGAACGACTCGACTCGCTAAAACGGCGTGTGGCCGTATTCGTCTGTGGTAATCTGTCTCACACACTCGCACGCACCCTCTCATACAGCATGCAGTGAGTGGCGGGAGAGTGAATGGAAAAACACTGAGGACTCGTTTCATTTCACTCGTTTAAATAAAGGTAATGCTCGCCGATCATTTCGGATTCGCGTCTCGTGACGGTGCGCGTGCATGACGACCCGTGATGAGGTCAGCGAGAGCACCGTGCGCGCGCACACACACACACGCACACACACACACACAGAGGCAGAACCTGACATGCGTTCCGATTCTTATTTGAGTCAAATGAGCGCGTATCGGATAGACGCCCACTCACAAAAGTTAGTACACCCCTCTAATTTCAGCAAACATTTTAGTAACTCGTCTCAAAGGACAACACTGTCGAGATGAAACTTGGATGTATTTTAGAGTCGTGAATGTGCAGCTTGTATAACAGTACAGATTTACTGTCCTCTGAAAATAAGAACATTATTGTCTAATTAGCCGGAAACGAAAGAGAGTACACCCGAAGTGATAACAGCTGTACGTTTTTAATTAACCATGCAACGTCACATGACCTAGCCATCATTGTCCAGGTGTGTGTCAGTGGACGGGTTTGTCTCCAGTCCTGAACCCTACTGAGCCCCTGTGGGACGTCCTCACGCGGAAGGTGGTGAAGCGCCGTGTGTCTAACGCTAAATGCCGACACAGTTTCGACGTTCACTTAGGGTGAACTCATTTAGACAAAGTCTGACAGGAAATCTGTTCCCGATGTACAAGCTGCACACTGACGTCTCTAAGGTAGATCCAAGTTTCATTTCTAGAGTATTGTAACTTCAGACCACATAATAAAGTGGATGCTGAAATGTGAGGGGTGTACTTATTTTTGTGAGATACTGTATGTCCCATCTAGGACCACATATGAAAGCGACTCTGATCTGGTCAGATTTGTGCATTCAGACAACCCTAATTTTCTGCATTACATTAGGGTTAAAAAACTAACAAATCAGAACTTGGTGATGTGAACGGGCCTGAGCCTTTACACGTTTAAAATGTATCGAAATATAACAAATTGTTATATCTCTCGAGCTGTGAAGGTCTGATTAAAAGCTTTGACTGTGTGATGACTGACACTGTGTGTCTACCGCTAGGCTACGTTAAGGCCAGCGCTGTGAACATGATGATGATGATGACGACGAGGATAAGAACGATGATGATGATATTATTTCCAGGGCCGGCTGCTCTGTGACCGGGCGCTCCCCGAACCTAGACGGCTGCTCCGGGCGCTGGAGACTTTGGAGTTAGTGCTGCTGGTGGACATCCTGCTGCTCAGACGACCTGGAGTGAGACAGGACACACACACACACACACACACACGGTGTTAATTAGCTAAATATAAATATTAATTAGCAAGTGGTTTTGGATTTTTGCTTTTCTTTGTTAAAACTCTGAACTGGACGACTCACTGCTGGTCTCGCTGGGAATCAGGACCTCGTCCAGGTAGTGCTGGATCTTGTTGAGGTCCTCGAAGGCGAAACGCCATTTGTTTTCCGCTGGCTGCGTTGTCCGATGGAGCGCGGCGAGCTTCCGACCCGAGGGTCCCGTCGGAGATGTAAGACAGGCGGCAGGAAAAGAGCCGGTGGTGATTCCTTCTGGGAACTTCTGTGCGATCACCTTCAGGCCTTTGAGACGAGGAGGAAATGAACTACAAGTTCTTTATCTGTGCTTCAGACTTATAGACACACACAAACACATACACAAATATATATACACAAGGACTGACCTCCGGAGAGCATGAAGAGATTCTCAAAGCCTCTCTCGCACATGGTCGTGGCCGCCTGGCTCGCCATCCTCTCGTCCTCGTCGTACAGGATGATGATCTTCCCCGGAACGTTTCTCTGATCGAGCGGCTCAAGATGTTTAACATATAAAAATGCTCATCTCAGGTTCTGAAGTTTAACCTGCACCATAATAATCTACAATAATCTACTAATGCACTACTGTTCACTTTGGCTGAAATAACAGCGAATAAGTGAATTTTAACACGCCGGAGTCGTTTTAAGAACAAACTTCATCTTTATCTGATCTACTTTTTCCATTTCTCCTCTGTGATTCTCTCTCCGATTACCGAACAGGGAGTGTATTTGTCTGACCACCAAAGAAGTACGACTCAGTGTAAACAAGGCGTCAGATACTCGACCTTAAATAATAATGTCACTGGTTACATTAAAGATCAGCAGATTATTTTTAGCTTTAACCTTTTAACTCTTTGCACAAACGTCTGCTAGTTGACTCTATGACTCTGAGAATATAAACCTGCACTGCACTCGAGACCAGACTGAGAGTGAAGGATACGTATTCGAGGACTTCCTTGGTGTAAGGATTCATCGTCCTGGAGAGCGTCGCAATGGGATAACTGTGTGCTGTGAATGTGGAGGGAGAGAGAGAGAGATCAGCGTGTTTGGAGGAAGTCAGAATTTCGATTCATTTAGAAAACAAGGACGCGGACTGGGCGTGGCCATGTTTGTCCACACACACTGTACACACTGACCGGCCAAAAAACAAAAAGTCGCCACCTGAATTAAAAGGATAATAATTAAGATTCTACCATTGGATAATTAGTGCAGTGATTTCAACTGAAACAAGTTATTTATGTCAGGGATAACCCCTAGAGGGCGCCAAAGCGGCCTGTGACTTTGTGTGTGTGTAGTTTGTTTAGTTTCACTTCAGTTCCCATTATGCACCTCGGTCAGGTGACGTGGGCGCTCGCCTGAACCGAGTTGACTATTAGTTTCCTTATAAATAGCTTGTTTTAGTTCAGTGTCGTGTCTTGCATCTGTTGACTTATACCCGTAAATGTCTGTGAGTTTAGTTCATTGTTCCCGTTGTCTTTATTCGTGTTTTGGTTTGTTTTTACTTATAGTATTCTGTTTTGTTGGTTTTCCCTGACTTTTTGTTATAATAAAACACCATCCTTCAAAACCTGGACCCCTGCAATTATGCCTCGCACCCCATTTCATGACAATTTAACCCTAACTGATGCAATGAGGAGCTTCTAATTTCTTACACAACCATGTCAGAGGATATCCCCTGTGGGCGTGGCAAAGACGTTACTCTGTTTCAGAAGGGTTACAATATTGTCCTGCATCAAGCAAAGAAAACAACTAAGGAGACTGAAGAACTGAAAAACTCATAAGTAGAACCTGGAAGTTATGTTTAATAGTGAAAGTAAGAGCATTTCCACACTCGCAACGCAAAGAGAACTCCATGGACTGGGACTAAACAGCTGTGTAGACTTAAGAAAAACACGTATCACTGTACAAGCCTCTGGAGGAAGTGTTGTGATCTGAGGTTGCTTCAGTTGCACCACAGAGTCCAGACCTTACCCCCACTGGCAATCCTTGGGTTGTGCTGGAGAAGGCTTTGCGCAGTGATCCGACTCTCTCATCATTAATACAAGATCGTGGAGAGAAATGAATGCGACTCTGGACTGAAGTAAACGTAGTGACGTTGCATAAACTCATTGGTCCAGTGAAATATCAGTGTGTGCGTCTGTTTTTGGCCGGACAAACAGCCCTGATACAAGGAAGAAAGAAGCAAAGCCAAAGGAAATGAAAAAGAAACAAAAATAAAGGAAGAAAGAAAAAACAAAGCCAATATACAGTGCATGAAAAGAGAAGTGGTGAAATAAAGATGAAAGACAGAAAGAAAAGAAAGAAGACATAAAAAAGAACGTAGCAAACCAAAGAGTCGAGGAAAATACAAAGAAACAGGTAGACGAGATAAAGAAAACGATCACAAAAGAAAGAGCAAAGAGAGAATACACAAAGCAAGAAAGAGCAAAAGACTGAGAGCGATCAGGAAAGAATAGGGAAAATGAAAGACAAGAAAAAATATAGAAAGAATGAGAGACGAAAGAAAGGAAGAAGAACTACAAAAAAGAGACAAAAGAGAAAAAAAGTTCAAAGACACAGAGAAAGAGAGAAATGAATACCAAAATAAAAAGATAAAACACAAATAAATACGAAAAAGAACAAAAGAAAGAAAAACAAAAAAACAAAGGAATAGCAAGGGTAACACTGTAGTAAAAAAAAAGAGAAACAAAAGAGAAAGACACAAGAAAGAAAGAAAGAAAGAAAGAAAGAAAGAAAGGAAGGATGGAAGAGTGAATACACAGAAAGAGCGGAAGAACAAAAGACGACAATAAATAAATAATTAACAAAAGAAAATAAGAGAGAGAAAGGGAGAGAGAGAGGTGCTGCGTGTGCTCACCGCTGATGATGTGGCACTGCTCGTACAGCTCGCGGTCTCGCACGTCGAGCAGCAGGTAGGGGCAGTCTGGGTACGGGCGCTGGGCAGCACACGGGGCGCTCGGAGGGGGCGGGGTCACGCTCCTCACCACCTCCTTATCCAGATCCAGCTCTCCTACACCACTGATCACACTGAGGGCACAAACACACACACACAGGGATGAGGATGAGGGGGTTGAGTTGAGGGGGGGAGGAGTCTAATTACACTGGGGTCAGGTGGAGCAGAACTGAGGGGTCCTGGGAACAGTGCTGTATCTCAGGGGCTCCATGTGGATGTACAATGGAGGCTGATTAAAGCGCGGGATAACGTTACACTCTGTGTGTGTGTGTGTGTGTGTGTGTGTGTGTGTGTGTGTGTGCGCGCGCGCAGACTGTTTATGTGTTTTTTTTTCTATTATTGCAAAAACAATTAATGAAACCATTACAGTTTTGTAAAAACAACAGGAATATGACATGCTGTGAAATATGACACGTCATGATAAATACTTTTGCGTTACCTCTGAAGTGTGGATCTGGGGGAAAACGCCATGTCGCTCGGCTCGTTGCCGTCAGCCGGCGTGAGGGGTTGAGGACTGGAGTGGCTCAAACTGCCGGTGTGCTCTGGCAGACGATCTCCTCCTGCGGACTCGGAAACATCTTAAACACCAACACACAAAAACAAAAAGGATTAGGAAGATCAAAAAGAGGAGACGAAAAAGTCTGTATATAAAAAGGAAGGTTTAGCTGCATGATGAGGTCGTAAATGATGAGCATGGTTGGGAGACGTGTACGTAGATGGAGGGATGGATGCGTCATTGATCCAAAAGGACACTTAAAACTTGCAGTAATCAAAACACAGAAAAGTAACTGTAGGCGATTGAGTGACATCATATTACATCAAAACGCCTGAAAACGCCAGAAAACTTATTTCCAAAACACTGAAACTGGAGACTCTTTCCGTAAACATTTCTTCACAGAAAACTTCATTCCCTCGATTACTTCCCTTCTGAATGAGCTGTTACTACGGAAACGATAACCGGTACATTAACACGGAATAATCCTGTGATCCAAAGCTGCACTCCCTCCTGACCAATCAGAATCCAGAATCCAGCAGCGCTGAGTAATAAACATTAAGAAATAAAAAACTACCTTCGAGGGTTGGCATGTCGTCCATCATGCTCTCGTTCAGGTCCGACACCGAGGCCACCTGGAGCACCTGAGGAGAGAGAACAACCCTCAGTCGGCGACGTAACTGAGGAAATAATCACACGAATTTCTGCATATGAAATAAAACTCACCATCTGAGCGAACGTCGAGACTTTGAGCCTCTTAAAAACTTCGTCTTTTTTATATCTGTAATCTGAAACACAACACATTCAACATTAATGAACTGACTTATTAATATTTATATTATTCTTAAATATATATTTTTTTATTTGAATCCCAGTTCCGACCCGGATCCTGACCATCTCCGTTTTTCCCCTCATCCTCATCACTGAGCATGTCGCACAGATTAAACCCTCTCTCCATCCCGCACCCGCTTCACTTCACCTCACTAAATCTCCGCCACGAATCCGCCGCCTTTTAATACTGACAGGTTCGACCTCATCGTCTCCTGAGCCGAACACACATGAATGACACCGTCACGCCCGGATACACTCGCTAAAACCCCAGACAGAGGGATTACTGTGATCCACAGGACAATCGGTCGCTTCTGCTCCTTTACTGGGTTAAACTGGGGAGTCGCTTATGTGGGAGAAATCCGAGAGGAAATAAAAGACAAAAAACGTAATGTTTCGGACAAAGCGTCCATTCTGTCAGGAAGACTCGGGTTATCTGGACGGGAAATATCACCGGGGCAGAGTTTCTCTCATTAGCATGGCTTAAAAAAGTGGAGAAAGAGAAAGAGAGAGAAATTCGCCTAAATACTGTACACTTCGCGAACAACCTGATAACTGAAATACAGGCAAAAAACTACAAATGTATAGGAAGTCTTAAATGTTTTAGCTATGCAGTGGAGTTAACGATGAATTAACCCCGCCCCCAATGTTTTATTTTTATTTTTATGTAATGTTTTTTCTGCATTTTTTCTGTATGACATCACTGCAGTTTTGTTTCATTAAAGCTGGACTTATTTGCAAATTTTAAACAAATTCGACGAAAAACAGATCACATGTTCGAGAGAACCAGTTTTTATGTATAGTTGCAGAAACTTTAAGCAAACTAAATAAACAAACAATAAATAGACTGTCTCCGTACTGACTTTATTCTACAAAATATCTATATATTTTTTTCCTTGAGTCTGTAATTATGCGTAAATGCAGCATGGTTCACTGTGATGTGGCGCACATCGATTATGTCGCTGTAGTGCAAGCTCCGCCTTCTGACACACTACGATGCACTAGGACAGAACATGACTGGGTGATGTGCTCAGAAAAAAGCAAACAAAATGACCTCAAGCGCCATGTACCGCTCCTGCTTACAACACGCGGTCACCTCAGGGTCAAACACATCGGATGGTGACAAATGAAAAACCATTCGCTTCAGTACCAGGAGGTCATGAGTTCATAGCCAGAAGATGCCATTTCAATACGCATCTGTGAGCTCATTTATGCGTCCTTCGAATGCACAGTTAAACCTTGGATTGTGAGCGTAATTCGTTCCGGAAGCTTCTAATCCAAAGCACTTGTATATCAAAGCAAGAAATAATGTAAACTCAGACGATTCGTTCCACAACCCAAAAATATTCATATAAGTTACAGATACCCAAAATCCTGCAGAGCGAGAGAGAGACGAACCATTGGCTCAGTTGTGATCACGTGACGCTCGGCAGACAAAGTGTATACGTACTACATAGATCTCGCTCATTTATCAAGTTAAGATTGATTCAAATGTTATGCTCGTCTTGCAAAATGCTCATAGACCGAGTCACTCACAATCCAAGGTTCCACTGTACTTTTTCCACTACGGGGTGAGACACTGGAAATCAGCACTCTTTCTCTTTAACCCAGACTTACTTCTCCTGATCTCCTCCAGTCGTTCCATGTACTTTGTCAGGCTCAAACCTACAAAACACACATCATAGTTTTCCTCTGAACATCTTTAACACACACCGTGTTTGATCAAATCCCTTTCAGAGGGTTCAAACAAGATAAGCAACAAAACAGACATTACCTGTATCGAGTCTTGTTTTAACATGTTGGTATTTGGGATTTGAGGGGATTCTCTTCTTCAGGTACTGAAACGAACAGCAGAAAGAACGCACATGAAGAAGTCTAGTCAAATACAGGCGAGTGAAACGATTCTGCACAAACCTCTGTTGCTCTTTTAACCTGTTCAATTCACTTTCAATTAAAATTTATTTGTATAGCGAATTTAACATGGTCGTTGTCGTAAAGCAGTTTTACACAATCAAAAGAAAATGGCAACCTGTCCTCATCTGAGTGTTGTCATTTATCTGATGAGGGATCCAGGTGTTTAATGAGATTTTAGACTAGAGGTGGACTTCAGAGACTTCCAAAGTGTGTGTGTGTGTGTGTGTGTGTGTGTGTGTGTGTGTGTGTGTGTGTGTGTGTTAATGCTCTGGCTCGAAAACTCCTTAGATAACACTAGACAATGGGGAAAGGAACAGTGCTGAACCGTCAACTTTGTGGAAGAAATGTGGTCAAAAAAATAATAATAATTTACACTCTTTAAGTGAAAAAAAAATCTACAGTAAAAACCTGCGCTTTAGTGCTTTAATAGTGAAAGTAAGACCATTTTCACACACACAGTGTGATGAGAACTCACAGGACTGAGAAAAAAAAGGGTTTAGTTTGCATAAAGATTGGACTTTAGAGCGATGGAAAAAGGTCATGTGATCTGATGAGTTCAGATTCCAGAGTGATGGGCGTGTCAGGGTAAGAAGGGAAGCGCATGGAGCCTCTGGAGACAGTGTTATGATCTGGGGTTGCTTCAGTTTTATTGCTTCGGGCAATGAAATGAAGTCAGCTGGCCACCTGGTGGTCACCAGGTTATCACATCTAATCATGTACTCAAGAAATCACATGTGATCAAGAAATCACTTCAGCAGCTCCACAATCAATCAGCTCCACTGCTCGTTTAAGAGATGCAGGGTTCCTCAACCGGCAGGAAATAACCATCTTCCATCCAGATATACCACCAGTCTGCTGAGTCGCGGGTCTTGGGTGTCTAATGCACGACCGTTCGGCCGTTTTTGCAGTTCTAGAGTCCGACTGGACCAGAAACTTTAGTCCATGTCGCAGAGGAAGGGCCAGCGTCACGCATCATCACGCATCGTCCCTTTCCCCCGAGGAAGCCATTTTGTTAATAATAATAATTATTCAACGTTCAAGTGTTTCTTTCCTGATGGCACGGCCATATTCCAGGACTAGTGAAAGAGTGTGAACAGAGGGGAGCATAAGGAATCATTTTCACTCATGAACTGGACACCACATTTATACACCTTAAACTGCTTTTATTTCACTCCTATTCCAAATGAGGCATTTTAGCGTCTATGTAAATGAGCTATCCCAGAGCCACACCCCTGCAGAGAACATCAGGCGTGACTAACAATCCGGGGGAGGGGCTCTTTTTATAGGGGGTCACATTAGGCTAAAACGGCTAAAACAAGAAAATGAAAAAAATACTTTTTTTTTGTCTCACGCTTCTTTTGTTTGTACACACACACACACACACACACACACACACACACACACACACACACACACACACACCTGAATGTCTAAACATGACCAAAAAGTACATTTTTGTCTAACCGGTCCAATTGAAAAAACACATGATGTATACTAAATGCTCCAACTCTTTGAAGTGAAAAAATACAACAATATTCATTAATTCATTCATCTTTTATACTGTTTATCCTGTACAGGGTCACAGAAAGCCTAGAGCCCGTCCCAGGAAACTTCCGGCACAAGCTGGGGTACAGTAGAAATCAAGTTTAAAAAATGTATTCAGTTTTGTATTGCGATTCTTTTGTGTGATGATTCACGTATCCCCACACTGACTCCAAAATCAATTAAAAAAATACTTTCTATGTTTATAATAGAGATGAACTGGTCGATGAGACAGTGACCGGAATCGTCTGGTTTCCGGTTTGATCAGGTGATCAGCCTCAGAGATACAAACAATTCAGTACCGAACGTAGGAGCTTCCCGAGTGATGTTTTATAATTTTTTAGAATTAGTCTCAAACCCTCTCATTACACACGCTTACACCAGTCTCACATCACCACGAGTGCAATCCAATAACACGAGAGCAATCCAATAACACGTGCCCGCATTAGAAGCCGAACACGTCCGATTGCTCACAGCTTCTTGAACTTGAAAATGTTTCGATTTTCCCATTTGTGGCAGTAAAACATCACCGTTTGTTTATAATCCTACAGGTGGCGCACTGTGAACTATTTAAACAGTTTCATCCCGTGTGGTCGGAATGAATTATTTGCTAAGTTTGTTTAGAAATAATAACTATGATGGACAGCGAAGATACGCGCTGCTCGGTAACAATGTAGCCTTTTGCTTAAATTACGGTGAAATTAAATGATAAACTTTTATATTTGACGTTATTTTGTAGTGATTAAAAACGCTGCACTTGGTTTTTAAATGGGAAAAATAATGTTTTAAGGAACGGACTGCATTCAATGAATCATTACATTTTATTAGAGGTTTTAAACTGTAACAAAATCATTGGCAAATGTAACATTGAATCAGGACAGCTATAAAACCGTGATACTTATAGAATCGCAATTTTAATCGCATTGGCACAAAGCTATCGTGATAATATGGTATCAGGAGGTGACAGGTGATTCCCTACTTTACCGATCCATCACAGGTCTCATAGTCACACACAGACTATGGTCAATTTGGGGATGCCAATTAACCTCCTACTCTACATGTCTTTAGACTGTAGGAGGAAACCGAAGTACCCAGAGGAAACGCAGCAAGCACGGGGAGAACATGCAAACTCCATGCACACACACAGATCCCAAGGCGGGAATCAAACCCGGACCCATGAGGTGTGAAGACACACGTATGTTGATAATCTGAGACCAAGTACGAGCCGAATACTTCTTTAAGCATGCCATAATGGTTTAATAACTTCCCTGTGAAGAAAGATAGGGGAAGGTGAACAGTGAGGGTCAGGCTGCAGGAGGAACAGGGTGAGCTTTCAGATCCTCTCTGCGTGTGATCAGACACGACCTCCATCATAGTGCACTATCTAGTGAACAGGGTGCGATTTGACACAGGACTGGATCCTGACACCTTCTCTGTAATATTGTTAGGGTTATGTACAGCATGCGCGGTGCATCATGGGTTATGTCTAATTACTTGTGGATATTTATTTATTCCAATCCCTGTACACCTGGGTCAGGAAAGTGATGCCATGTCTAATCCAGGTCTCAAACATTAGCTAGGAATTTTATTTCTTCGACGCCAACGCGGGAGACAAGACCAACAACAACAATATTCATAACAAATCCAACCTCTGCGTCGCCCATACTCCGCTTCGCCGACATCTTTGCAGCGGACGCGGCGTATCTTAGCCGGCCCGAGCTAGCTTACAAGCTCAAACAGGACCACAGCGTCTGGCTGAAACAACGCCGTTTTGTCATTGGTCCGCGCTCTTGGCGCTGACCAACCAGCGACGCCGTTGGTGCGACGCCGTTATTCGACCTCCGCTGCAGCTAACGTTTGCTGCAGTTGCTAAGCGACGGTTGCCTAGAAACGACAGCGCCGCTAAGCGAGCGTGCAACACGATCCTCCCACGGAGATTGCCGCCATGTTGGGTTGCCAGGTCTTCATAATATCATTTTATATAATATATAATATCAGAAATTTGAAAACAATGTTAAAGTTTGTTTAATAAAACTATTAAATTTGCTTTTAAATTCGCATTAGAAAATGCTAAAATTCAGTACTAATACAATTATGGAGCATACTTTTCAATCCTTTCTGGGCATCATGTTTCTTTATATATTAGCGCACATTTTACAGGTCATTCATGCATCGTGTTCTTCTTTAAAGATTTATTACATTTTTATAAATGTTATAATGTTAGAGGATATAGAGGATATAGAGCAGGAAACACTAAATGGCGGACTGCGGTCTGGATCCAGACCGAGTGAGAGTTCTATCCGGACCCTGATGCTCCTGAGATTAATTAATATACCAGTAATCTAGTGCTTTTTCCCTTCGAGGTGGGCGTGGATCTACGTCAAATGACAGTAGACTACGAAAACTGAATCTTCAAAGATGAATGGACGGATCAATGTATGTTTATTCTTCCCGCGGGAAGTTTAAAACTATATTTTGACATTTCCCTGAAGTTAAAACTGCACCATAATTGAAATCAAAATGTTGAGTAGAAGTCAAGTTGTAAGCAGTTTTGTGCCAGATAATAAACCAGAAGTTTTTTCTGCACATGTGTCAAACTGTGGGCGTGTCTTAAATCGACCGCTGGACAGAATTTAATGAATCGTCTGCAGTACTTAGATCTCTGCCTGAAGTTTAATCTGCACCATAAATTAAATCAAAATGTTGAGTAAATGTGATATTATGAATAATTATGTGTCAGATTTAATAATCTACTTTAAAATAATCTACTAATGCGCTACTTGCTCAATGTAAACAAACACTGCACCAATAGATATTAATTAGAAAAGATAAACGGAATATTTTTTTACTGGTATTAAATATTCATGTTTTTACTTTCGCTAGTTTGTGGATAATTTGAGAGATTCTTTGTCTTTGAGGATTTGTAGATAAATATCTGGCAACTCAACGGTTAATCTAACTTTATGGATCAGCCGGCTGTCTCGTTTGCAAATGAATAATAGTAATCAATATACCCATTTTAAACACGAACTTGAACAGCGTGGCATTTAATAGTTTTTTTCTTCAAATAAGCATTGTGGAATTAAAACTAATTCATCTAGCCACTTTTTTTTTTACTCTGCTTTCTATCTATTTATCTATCTATCCGGATTGATTGATCATGCCTGGTGCAGTAACGCATAACGGAAACCCAGTGTTGAATTGTCATGGTCTTGTGAGTAATGTATATTATAATTCCTAAATATGCAGGGTATTTTATTCGTATCAGAAGCGCGGTAGTTACGTAACTTGACAAAAGAGCTATATAATTTCTGAAATGATTACGATTATGAATCGATTGTTCTGCGTTCGTGTAGTTTTGTCCTGTATCAGCGTAAAACGGCGCCTTGTTTGACAAACCGGAAGTAGAGATTTCAAATGACACATATGTTTTTTTTTTTTTTTTAAGTAGTTATATGAGATTTAAAGTATGTTTTTTAATCGATAGATGTACAAAATGGCGTCTGTTATGGTAAGCAAACATTTATATTTTGCCCTCATTGTTTTTGCATGGTTTCTTTAACCGTTGCAAACGATTCAGTCCAAAATAGGCAGTGATCTTCAATATTAACTCGTCAAAGGTATGTTAGTTTCACTCAAACCATTAGGAAAAAGTTTTTAACATCCGAGTGGATTTAGCTAATGTTATTTAACTTTTTCGAAACCTGTGTCGTTTGTGAGTGAACTATGTACGTCGATTCCTTGAAATGAATCGGATGGTGGGAGTCGATTCACGCGCACGAGGCTTATTTGTGGAGTTGTAAGAAATTATTAAACTTTTATACTATATTGCTTTCATGGCAACATCAAATGAATTAAAATGTGTCCAGGGAAACCTGTGTCCAACGTTTAAACTGTGTCGAATTAGTAAGAACAAAAAGAACCGACTCCTTGATGAGCCGATTCAAATGAACCGACTTACTTAAACGAGACATGTTTCCAATTCTAAAGTCAATTTAACACTGCGTTTTGAGGAGTTTGCGATGAATCCAAATCTTAGGGCATTGTGTGTACTTTGTTGGGGAATGGAGTATAGTGCTATTTCAGACTCGTTAATTGATTCACAAGTTGCTTGATGGAAGGTGATTCAGTTATTAGAATTACACTCCTCCATGGTGTAAAAAAAAAGGTTTTTCAGTGCACAAGTGGTTTCGGCTCACAAATATATTCTCATTTAGGAGGACCCGACACTTTTGAGGCATTTTAAAGGCCACAGAGATGCTGTTACGTGTGCAGATTTCAGTCCCAACAACAAGCAGCTGGGTATGTATGGTAGAGCGGAATATTTCTGACTTTGCATGTGAATCAGATCGAGTATCAGCTCATATCTACAGCATCAGGTGTTGATTATAACCATGCTTTTAATTTACTCTTTAATTTTATTTTCACGACAGCTACTGGATCGAATGACAAGACTGTCATGATATGGAACCTCAACCCCAAATCCAGAGCGTTCAGGTTTATCGGCCATCAGGACATCGTCACCGCGGTGCACTTCTCCCCGTCTGGAGAGCTGCTGGGTTCTGGGTCGAGGGACCGGACCGTGAGATTATGGACACCCAGTATGTAAGTGACGCATGCCAGATTTCCGTCCCTAACCCAGGCGTGTCTATAACCTGATCCGTGTCGTCATTTCTCAGCAAAGGAGAGTCGACGGTGTTCAAAGCACACACGGCCAGCGTGCGCAGCGTGAGCTTCTCGGCTGACGGCCAGAGACTGGTCACCGCCTCGGACGACAAGTCTGTCAAAGTCTGGAGTGTGCACCGGCAGAAATTCATCTACTCTCTCAACCAGCACACCAACTGGGTGCGATGTGCCAGGTATGCGGTCGGTCCAGATTATTAGACACCTAGAGTACAACGAGACCTGTGATAGAGCTTTAATAGAGAATATCAACCCAGAATGATTGACAGTTTCATAAGTTTTTTTTTATATGCTCTGATATTAAATGACACCCCGTAAACCCCGCCCCATTCCTTTTATTTCATTAATCTTTGATCTGTAAAAGAAGCACTGAGACGTCCAGAAGTGCCTTGTTCAGGTGAAGTGTCCGTGATCATGGACGGTCAGTTTAAGGACCTACGGTAGCAGTCAAAAGTCTGGATTTATTTTCTATATTCTAGAACCACACTGGATTTTTTTATTATTTTTTTTTTCAAAACTATGAAATAACACCTATGGAATTAAGTCAGTCAGTTGTTATTTTTAGACAAGAAGGTCAGCTGTTGTGGATCAGTTCATGCAAGAACAGTATTGTGTGTCGAGTGCAGAGGAGAAGTTCATTTATTGTCACCAGCCTCAGAAATCACCAATTAACAAGCAGCACCTCAGATTAGAGCCGTTCTGTAGCTTTACAGAGCAGAAGTAGCAGATATACATCTCGATATCAACTGTCTAGAGGAGATTATTGTGTATTTTGGATAAACGCCTTCAGTATTGTTTTACAGTGTAGAGAGAAATAAACGTCACAGCAAACTTTTGACTGGCGGCATACACATTTTATAGTGAAGTAAAATATATGTGATATCAATCACCTCTGAACCACTTTGAAGCTTTGATGTACATAAATTAGCACATAGTTTTGTATCATTAGGGTTTTAATTTGGAAAATAATAATAAAAAAACCCTGAACCTGACACTTAACTAGGGCTTTTACTTATTTATTTATTCATTACTTTATTTATTATTTATTTACATTTATTTTCCCACTTGTTTCAGCAAACGTTTTAAATTGGGCAAATTCGGTAAGAATGTAAAATCTTCCCAGTTTTTCTCTCTCTCTTTCTTTCTCTCTCTCTCTCTCTCTTTTTTTTTTTTGGTTTTCAACATTATGTGAATTTATGCAAAAAAAAAAAAAACAACACCAACATTTGGAATATTTAATGCCTCTTTAACTCACAGACAATCTGTTTCATTTTAAAATTCAAGTATTATTTAGTGAAAATTCATGTCATGTACAATTCTAAGTAAAGAAAATCAGATTGTAAAAATAAATCGAAAGTATCACTTTTAAAAAAAAAATATTATTCTTTTTAACAGGGAATGTTGACTGTTTGAAAGCTTTTTGTGGTTCCTTGACTAGACGTCAGGTACAGACTGAAGTAAAATCCTGTTCGGGTCTGTTATGGGACTTTTTCTGAGGTAAATTCACCATAAAAGTTTCCCAGTGGTGCAGGAGAGGTCGTGCAGGAGGTTCCTCATGGCTGTCCAAGTTCTTTTGGAAACATCTCACTCCTTGCCCAAGTAGATTCTTTCGATTTTGTTTCGGTGACGAATTCTGGACCATGTGACCGTCATGACGTCCAAAAGCTTTAAAGACGTTTGTGTTTAGGTTTTCTCCAGACGGGAGGTTGGTGGCGTCGTGCGGTGACGACAGGACGGTTCGTCTCTGGGACACGTCCACTCGTCTGTGCGTCAACACTTTCACTGATTACGGCGGGTGAGTAACCTCTCTCTCTCTCTCTCTCTCTCTCTCTCTCTCTCTCTCTCTCAGTGAGATTAACCCCCCGATCTTTTCATCTTCTAGACCAGCAACGTTTGTGGACTTCGACAGCAGCGGGACGTGCATCGCGTCCTCGGGAGCGGACAATACGCTGAAGATCTGGGACATCCGGACCAACAAACTCATCCAGCACTACCAAGGTACGGATTTCTGCTACAACCTTATTAACGTTTTCTAAAAAGAAATCCGGACTTTTTCTTAACATCCAACATTCAGAACAAAAACAATCCAGTTCCTGCCAAAGTGCCGGTCCTCACATTCCACCAGCACTATTCCATCTCTCGCACCTCCTAACCTACATTCTGACTGGTTCGAGAGGTGAGAAGAGTGCATGATGGCCGTGACCAGAAGAAGCTCTGGACGCTTGGAGGAGCTCTGCAGATCCGTACCTGCTCTCCTGCTGATGATCTGCTCGTGTGAAGCTCCAGGAGCTTTCTGCTGTGGAACAGGATCTGTGGAGGTTCCTGACTGTGTGTGTGTGTGTGTGTGTGTGTGTCTCAGTCCACAGCGCTGCAGTCAACAGCTTCTCCTTCCACCCCTCGGGGAGTTACCTGATCAGCGGCTCCAGCGACAGCACCGTCAAGATCGTCGACCTGCTGGAGGGACGACTCATCTACACACTCCACGGCCACAAGGTGGAGAACCACACACACACACACACACACATATATATGTAATGGCATTAAATTAATCTCACGCACACCTAAACCGCTGCTAATAGTATTCTGTGTATACAGATGTAGAGTTTCTGTTTTCTTTCTTTTCTTTTATTTATTTCTTCTATCAACTTCCTGTCTCTCGCTGCCTCTTTGAATCTACCTGCCATTTCTTTTGGTCTCTCTTTCTGTCTTACCTTTCTATGCTCTCTCTCCCTCATCTTCTTTCTAACTCTCTGCCTTTTCTGTCCGTCTTTCTCTCTCTTTTTGGTGTTTGAACACTTCGTCTTTTTTAATCTCTCTGTCCCTCAGGGCCCGGTCCTGGCGGTGGCGTTCTCTCGTGAAGGAGACCTCTTCGCGTCGGGTGGCAGTGACTCTCAGGTACGGAGCGAGTGTTGATTAGAGTAGTGGGTGTGTGTTTCCTCTCCCGCATGCTGACTGCAGCGTCTCCGTGTCTGCGACTCCTCCGATCTCCAGGTGCTGATGTGGAAGACGAACTTCGACGCTCTGGACTACAGGGAGACGATGAGCCGACACAGGAAGCGCGTGACTCCGGATCCTCCTCCTCACCTGACCGACATCTTCCCGCGCTCGCCGCACCTGCACCTCGGGCACCGCGCCGCCGCCGCCGCCGCCGCCGCCGCCGTGGAGGTCGGGCCTCACGCCGAGTCTGCACCTCTCAGTTTTGGGGCAAAAATCACAGATCACAATAATGATGATGATGATTTTTAACCTAGAGAGTGAATGAGCAGAAAACACTGATTGGTATATTCATATTGTGTGTGTGTGTGTGTGTGTGTGTGTGTGTGTGTGTGTGTGTGTGTGTTTAAAGGGCTTATGAGTAGAACTGGTGATTTAACACAACTCCTTGTCCACTTCCTGTTCCTCTTTCTTGCTCCCCTTCTCCCTCCCCCTCCATCCCATCACTTTCTCTCCATCTTTTTATATTTCACCATCCAAATCTCTTTCTCATTTCTTTCTCATTTTTTTCTCACCTTCACTCTTTTTTTCTTAAGATATATAGATTATTTTACATTTTCACTTTTTATTATTTATTTATTTATTTTACTTTAAATCTTTCTTTTTTTTTTCTGCCTGTTTCTAATCTTTCTGCTTTTAGTCTCCGTTTCTGTTTTGCCCTTTTTGGTGTCCGTCTCTCTCTGTGTCTCTTCTTCTTCTCTCTCTGCCATTGTTTGTCGTTCTTCCTCTCTCACTTTCTCTCTCTCTCATGCTCAGTCTAACTCTTTCTTTCTCTGCATGACTTTCTGTCTTTCTTACACTATTTTTCTCTTACTTTGTCTTTTTTCTCTCCCATTTGTCTCCCTCCCCACCCGGTCTCATCATCTCAATCTCCTTCATTATCATCCCCCCCCTCTTTCTTATCATCTTCCTCTCACCCCCCCCCCCCCCCCATCTCTCTCTTTCCCTCTCTCCTTCCACCCCACGTCTCCCTCCATGTCTTTTTTGAGACACGTTTCTCTTTTTCTCTCTCTGACAATGATTATCATTAATATTATTAGTGTTATAGTCAGACACTGTATTGGCGAGACATCGTTTCCTGGGCTCTCGTCACGTCTCTTTCTCTCCGTCTCTGACCCTCCGAGTGTGTAACGAGAGTTTGTCCCTGTGTCGTGTCAGATCAACCCCGTGGTCGCCGACGTCCACACGGCTCATCCTCAGGTGCTGGAGGTGGGAGGGGATCCGTTCTACACTCCGGTGAGTTGAACGTCCCTCCTGTCCAAACTCACCCCAGCTCCATGCGGCTTTCTCATGGACTCGACTTTGAGTGCGTCCACCAGGGGGCGACAAACGCTTTAGAAACCCTCCTGTGCTGCTCCTGAGCTTCTCAGTGCTGCCATCTGGTGGTCATTTAATGTTATAATTCGGGTTTTATACTGTACAGTAGTCTGGATGTCTAATCTAATTTTGTTATTAGATATGAATATTTGATCACAGCTGTGAGTGACTCTGAGTTTCTGTCAGTAACGCAGCTTTAAACACGTCATTGTGACGATCAGACGTGTATGTTGATCGTCCCACTGCAGTCAGGAGCGTCCCTGAGCTCAGGTATGCAGAAGAAGGTGAACAGCGCCCTAAGAGTCCTAACCACACGCCGCCTACAGAGGGCGCACTACATCCAGAGCCCTTTTCAAACCCTCGCTCACTTACCGTGTCTCACACACTCACACTCTGTCATTCTTGTTCTGCTTGTGCGTGTGTGTCCTGGCATAGGTCAAGCGTGAAAGCAGCATGGGGTAACAGAAACACACACACACAGACACACACTTGTATGGCGGAAGGCAGAGTGACTACTGTCTCTAGAAGGACAAACCCACACAAGACTTTCTGTCTCTCTTTTTTTATCTGTCCATCTATTTGTCTGTTCCTCTTTCTGTCTCTCTCGGTTTGTGACTGTCTCTCTCTTTCCCTGTTTCCACTTGTCTCTCTCTCTCTCTCCTTATTGTGTTTGTGTCCTTGTCCCTGTCTCTTTCACTTGGTTTGTCTGTCTCGGTGTTTCTGTCTGTCTTTATTTTATTTTTTTTCCTCTCCTGTTTGTCCCTCTTTTTTTGTCTTTTTTTTCTGCCCCCCCCCCTCTCTGTCTCTCTCTCTCTCTCTGTCTGTCTGTCTCTCTCTTTCTATTTATCTCGGTCTCTCTCTTTCTACCTGTCTTTCTCTTTCTGTCCCCCCTCTCTTTCTGTGTCTTTGTCTCTTTCTCTCATTTTATCTCACTTTGTCCATTACTTTTCCTTTTCTGACTGTCTTTTTATCTTTTTTTCTCACTCTGTTTTTTATTTCTGTCTGTCTCTCTCATTGTGTCTTGTCCTGTCTCTCTCTTTCCTTTTTTTCCCTCCTTCCTGTCTTTCTACTTTTTTTTTTTTTCTTGGTCAGAGTTTCCTCACTGAGCAGCAACGGTGTGTGTGTGTGTGTGTGTGTGTGTGGCGGAAGCAGGCAGCAGCATGAAGTCTGACCGCGACTCCTTTTTATATGACTCTTCCTGCCATAACTTCCTCAGGACTGTCTTTTCAGTTCCCCTCTGAGCGTGTGTGTGAGTGACACACTCTTTGGCCTCCTTCCTGTCTCTCTCCCCGGTGCACAGCATTAATAGGCCACAGTATTTCTGAATGAGAGCTCAACACACACACACACACACACACACACACACAGAGATACTCCATTGATAAAAACCTGAGTGTTCTGGTTTAATCCAGACGAGTTGAGATATCCTGAGTGTAGATGAGATAATGTATTTATTCTGGGCGTTACTGCTGCTCCGTGTCAGAGACACTCACTTTAACCTGGAGCTGATAAAGCCGATCCTCCTGAGAAGCGTGTGTTTGTGTGTGTGTGTGTGTCGAGGGGTATAGTGTTGCCCGAAGGTTGCGTGACCTGACCCGAGGACGCGAGCGCTCGGGCTCTTCCTGTGGCGTAGGCGGCGAGGGATTGGGTGGCCGTGATATCGGTGGCGCGGATAGCGGCTCTGAGCTCCGGTGGCCAGACGTGAGTGACAGACGGACGGACAGACGGAAGCTGCTAAAGATAGAGTCGACCCTCGCGGGGTGACGCAGCGAGATAACCTTACAGGGACAGGAGAGACGCGAGCTCCAGACACCAGCAGGAAGTCATTGATTTGCATAGAAACCGAACACGTGTGTACAGTGCAGGAGAGCGAGGACGCAACCCGAGCAGCGCGAGCGTCTCGCTTGTACGGCCTTCACTCCTCTCCGGGTTTCATTCAGATCGAATCATCAAAAACACACGAAGGAAACATGAGAGAGAAGCGTTTTTCACTTCTGTCTTTTATTTTATTTTTCAATTCTATTTTTTTCTTGATATTAAACGGAGATATAACGAAGTAAACACACACGTTATAAACCCCGAGCCCTCCCACCTCGCCCATCTCTGACTCCAAGCCAGCTTCACACGTCTAAGAAAGGCTCGACGCCGGGCAAGAAGGAAAAGAAAAACAAAAAACATGGAGCTGGATGTTACTTCTGTGTTTAATCTCATTTATTACACTGTTAAAATAAACTTAAACAGTGACTACTAAAGTCGTTTACATCTACAGCGTTTGGCCGACACTCTTATCCAGAGCACTTCGATTTTTATCTCATTATACATCTGAGCAGTTGAGAGTTAAAGGGCCCAACAGGGGCAACTTAGTGGTGGTGAGACCTTCTGAAACGTAGTCCAACCACATTCAAATTCATAAAATTAGAAATACATAAAATGAAAAATTTGAATTTGGTCAGGTGTAGCTCAGTGACCGTATAAAGTACTTATCTGTGTGTGTGTGTGTGTGTGTGTGTGTGTGTGTGTGTGTGTGTGTGTGTGTTTTTTTTTTTTTTTTTTTTTAATTATTATTTTTATTAAAACTAAAATTCAAGCTTGTCTTTGAAAAAAATGTAAGAAAAATTTGACAAGTATTTGTTTGTTCAGTGAAACTCCCACACACCACAAAAAAAAAAAACAGTACATGCAGGAAATAAATAAATCATTCCTAAGAAAAAATATTTAATTTAGTTTAATAGTATTCAATTTTATTTTAACATTTTTTTTTAATTAAGATTTAAGAAATAAAGGTTCTGGTTATAAATTATAGTAATGTAAAAGAAAATATTTAAAAAAGGCTGAATGTATAGCTTTTTATTTATTTTAGTTTGTTTTTAATGAGTATCACAATTACAAGTGAGCCATAAAGATTTTTTTTTTTCTAATTAAATTTCAACTTTTAGGATAATTTTGTAAATTACGAAATAAATTTAAATTTTCGAATTAGTTTATTTAAATAAATAAAAAAAATTCCACTAATTCCTGATCCACTAGTTTATGCAAACTTCAAACAGTCTGCAAACTATCTATCTAAAAAAAAAAAAAAGTTTTTCAAAATCACATTGTTATTCCTTTGACACGTTGATTTTCTAATTTTCAGCTGCAAAATTTAACAATTAAATCTTCCTGATTGCATTTATTTGTATTTATCGAGGCTAACGGTAAATAACGGCACAAATGATCACGTTAAGAGGAAGTTGGCCATCTTAAAAAATATAAATAAAAGAAAATGCTTAAGCTATTGCTAAAATCCACATAAATCGCAGACTATGCCTATAATGTATGCAAAAGGTCCATACCGCAATTTAGATCAATTTATTAAATTAGATCAATTGTGCAGCGCTTCTATCCGTCCCTCCGTGTGTGTTTAAGACCTTTAGCTCCGTTTCCTTCTCCTTTATCTGTAGACAATCCTGGCTGTTTTGTCTTTTCTCCTACCGAATGAACACAGAACCTCAGTTCAGTTCCTGTTCTCTCTTAGTTAGAGCAGCAGTAATCACTCATTTTCTCAGCACACACTCTGAAGTTGAAGCCTGTCGTATCGCTCCTAAACCACAGCAAGCGTAAAGGCCTCAGTGCTGGAGACGTTGAATGGAACACCGGAGACTCCTTCCAAAAATGAGAAAAGCACAAAATGTTCCAGTTGGTTTCAGTTTATCTTATAGAAATGTATGGACCCTCTATAGGTTTTTGGCGATTACACGACATTGGAGACAGAAGATGCTTTTTGGGGATGTAGAGGTATCGATTCAAAACTTGCACCTCTTGTGGTATTTGCACGGAACTGGAAGTACAGCCGAAGATTAATTTATACAAATTTATGCAAAGTGGCGTTCATCTTTCAAACTGCTCTCCTGTGTGAACTCTACCTTTTAATTAAAAAGTCTTCAGTCACACTTTACATCTCTTCCAGTCCCCCCCCCCCCCCCCCCCAAAGACCCTTTTTTTTTTTTTCTTTTCAAATATTATGAAGAGCCCCAGTCACATGACTGTATTTGAGAAATCGATTCAGTGATGCATCATGATTTCGTTTTAAAACGAAAAAGCAGAAGCAGACATTTAAAAATATATATATATATATTTTTTTTATTGAATCTGAATTGAGGTATCGGGGTAATATTGTATTGGGTCATATATAGTATGTAAACTATATCTTTTTATTTTGAGAGATTTGTTTATATATAGTTTTTTATATATATATATATATATATATATATATATATATATATATATATATATATATTGTATATATAATGAACTACAGACACAACATACAAATCCTCGTCTGTGCTGTTGCTACGGAAACGATGCCGTATTAGAGCATTAATATAAGCGGTACTTTTATCACGCTGTTAGGAAATGAATCGGACCGATTCGAATCAGGATCATGAATCCCTCGAATAATGACAAATGGAGGAGCTAAAACTTTTGCACAGTGCTATATCGGGCGTATGATCCTGAGACAATGATTGAAATCTGGAGCAAAGATCTTTTTAACAGTGAGAGAAAGAGACTAATAACATCTCAGCGTGGTGTTTTGTGGTGTGTGTGTGTGTGTGTGTGTGTTCCTGTGTGATTTCTAGGAAGCTGTAGGTGTTTTAAGTGTTATGAATGTGCTGCAGTTATGTAACGCCGGTTCACAGCTATGTTTCCGCCGTGTTCTCGCAGCCTGCCTGGTGCTGAGTGCTTTTGTTCTGGCCGTGGGTGGAAGCTGGACCAGCGCTCTGATGACCTGAGCTGGAGGGCCTGGTTTCTGTGCCGTTTCCTGTAAATGCAGACTGAATTAAGGGGCTTGTTTTTATTACGAGAATATATCTCCATCCGTAAGTGTTTATGAAACATACAAAACCCGGTACTTTTGCTCTCTATAGCTGTATGTAAATGTTTATACACCCCCCCCCCCTTCCCCTCACCTCCGACAGTCAGTGAGTTAAAATGGAAAATGTACCTGAACCCAAACCTCCTACCAGATCCAAATATTTATCCTGCTCCCTCCCAGGTGTCCGTGTCCAAACGTCCAAGCTCAGAATGTCTTGTCCTGAGAGTTCAGTACGTTCGGTGAAGTCCGATCTGGGAAACGCAATTCCTGGTCTGCCAGACCGCCATCCGAGTAGAAGTGCTGAGAAGTGGTGCATGAAAAAAACATCATACACATCAAGAACCGTGGATAGGGTCCAAAATATGCATCACAATGCAGTTTATTTATTTATAAATCTGATTTAAAATGTGAAAAACATTGTGGTTTAAATTAAATAATTGATAAATATCAAAAATGGTCAGGATTTGATGATGCATTTCAATCATGTTGATTTGATTAGAATCGCAGGATATTTTACAAACAATTTAAATGTAAGGTCAGTGACTGAAAGTTTTAAAATCACAAGCAAAGCAAACAATTTGCAAGTTTTGTTTGTTTGTCTTAACTAACGCTGATGATATTAACTCCTTAATGCATGTGATTTAATGCATTACTATTTTTCTTTTACTGCAAATTAATCATATGACCAAATTTGACCCTAATGGCTTCCCATAGTCTGAACAACAAGTTTCATAATTTGTAAAAAGCTTCTAGTTGAAAGTTTGGATAAAACCCAAGTTGTCTGCTCGAGCTACCTTCAAGGGGAACTATTTGTACAAGAATACATGAAATGTAAGACGTGGGAGTGTTTGATTCTGAGGATCCGGGTTCGAGCCCTGCCATCGTGGGTTGCCACGCCCCGTAATACGCAGCCAGTGCATGCAGTAATTGAGAGATTTTAATTTAAGATTTGTTAAATGTTAATGTTTGAGATATTATAAAACTGAATAATCTCTTTCATCTGATCAGTTTTTTCATGCATTTGTTTATTCCAACATTTATAATGCATGTAAATTTGATTAATCGTGACTATGACACTGATTGATTGGATTACAATTTTTAAATCGATTGACCACACGAGTTATCAGACTCGCAGATCTCACAGGCTCGGTCAGCATAACCGGCAACGCGGTCACATGACCAGCTTGGCTTTTGTATGTTTTAACACTACGCAGATCGAGACAGTGCAACGACGTTTCCTGCATTGTGCGTATAATGCAATGCGTCATATTGTTTCGCGTCACGGTGTAGCCGTCCACCCCAACCAATCTAGAACCTTCCCAGAACATTCTGAGCTGCATTGCGGTTCACGGCCCCGACTGAGAAACGTAATCGTGCATTTCCGCGCTTATAGACTGCACAGTAATGGTTAATGATGGTTAATGCTAATCCCCTTCCCCCTGAATTCTAATTCTAGTTCCCAGAACACAGCGCACCGAGCACGGTCGGTTACACCTCCTACACGCACTGCGAGAACATTTCAGCCTCTGGTGTCACCGAGCCTCTGAGCGAGGCTGCTTTCAGACAGCAGTGCCTCAAAATGCTATTTTTACCATAAAGGGGAACTGCTGCAACGGCGTGTCACCGCTCTGTAACACCGAATCATCTTCAGCTGATCATGTGGTTTAGAACGAAGGAAGGGTTTTATTAATATTACCTCTGCTTTTAGACATTCATAAAGAATCCTTTCAGATTCCTGAACACGCTTGAGCGTGCCTGAAGATTGGTGAGATTTGATTGGTTGAGGCAGAAAAAAAAAAAAAAAACATGAATATAATGTAATTTAAAAGTAGAGAATTGGTCCTTTATTTTCAAGAGAAAGTGTGAGCATCTCACACACTGAACTTGTGAAGATTCAACGCTGAGCCAGTTAAAATCTGCTTTGGGCATCTGTGTTAAAGTGTAGCTTTATTTATTGAACATTAAAAGTGTGGAAAATGAACGGAGCTTCTCCATAGGACCTTTTGGACACGACACAAGAATCAGTTTGTTCTTCGTGCCAGTAGCTCTTCACCAACTGTTCCCCCCCCCCCCCCCCCCTTCTCTTTAGTCCTCTTTTCACACTCGCATCCCAGGACATTACTGCAGCACTTGCAGGCTTTCACACTTCCAGGCTCCAAATGCGGAAAGTGGGAAGTAGGAGCTTGGAATTGTGTCATTTTGGACAGAGTTTAATTCCCACATATAAGCTTGGCTTTTGTTTGCTGATTACAAACTAGCAACTCGCTAACCAGCTGCGGTAACACGAGTGACTTGGAGTAAGCGGAACCTCGATGCCATGATGTAGATTTAGGTTTTCAGACTTTATTCATCACATATATCCATTACTGCACAGTGAGATTCTTTATTCTGTGCATATCCCAGCTTTTTGTTTGTAGGCTGCGGTCACAGCGCTGGGTGAGCCATTGTACAGCGATCCTGGAGCAGACAGGGTTAAGGGGCTTGCTTAAAGATTTAACCACATAACATGTCTGTGTGTTGCTAGATCTGAAGGAAATCCTATTACAAGTAGCCCCAGATTAACAGACGAGTTCTGTTGGTTCGTAAGTCTGATTTGTTCTTAAGTCCAGCAGAGTGAGTCGTACACACCTTTGACACGAATCCACTTGACTAAATCTCTGTTCCCTTCCCCCACCAAAAACTGTAACTGCGTCTAAGCAAATGATTCTCGGACAAATGTAACAGTCTTTGTTGCGCCTTTAAATCGCGACAGGGATCCCGGACGGCATTTTGTCTCGGACTTGTTTTCCCACTGTATTGTTGAGGATTTTCCGAAATGTTATTTCCTGATTATTCACAATCAGGACAGACATTTTCTATCATCGTGCTCCTGAACTGATTCGTTGAGACCGACTAATTTCTCCCGCGCGCACACACACACACAATATACATTTACTTACACACTGAAAATATTGTATAGAATTGTTAATATTGGTATCTGGTGCATTGCCGTGTCTATTTTTTTTGTTGTTGTTGTTGTTGTTTAAGACAACATAACGTTATCAGGTGTGTATTGTTGCTGAAAGTGCTTCTGTGACTGGGTGTGAATGTGGGCGTGGTCAGGCAGCTGCTCTCTCCTCAATACTGCGGACCGTACAGACCGACTCTCACCCACGCTGAGACACACAGTCAGTGTCATTAACCACTGGACAACACTTGGGATGCTGAGTGATGTATAATCAAACATTGCTGCAAACCAGTGCTGTTACTGTCTATTATCAAAACTTGTTGTCCAATCAGATCAAAATTAAATTAATTAAAATGTAAGGCTGTGGTGCTTCACCAGTTGTTGAGGTTCTAAGTAATCTGTCTCGATATGATGTCATTCCATGAACTCAGGATTGAGGACGCTTTCTTGACTTCCATCCTTTCTTTCTTTCTTCTTGTTTTTTCCTAGTCTGAGTTATGAGCTTTAGTCCAACAGCACATGGTCCCTTTTCTTTGATTCGATTCCGAATCAGTTCACACGTTTTGTGAAGAAAAAAAAAAAGAAGAAGAAAAATTAGGTAAACTCTCAGTTTAAATGGCCTATGGTGAGAAGTTTTTCACATAGTACTTCCACAGTACTCCTCCATTGGATTAGCGACTTCGACCTCTACACTTACGTTTTTGAAATTCGAGCAAACGTGTCGAAGAAGCCAGTAAAGGAACCGGACTGTTACAGGACTGTTGCTTAACATCATTTAGCTTACATTGTTTGTAGCTCGCTAGCGCATGGCGAAAAGGTTTAGCACTGTGGCATAGAAACCTCACAGCCAACTAGTGGTTGGTTGGTGTAATTGCAGCATGACACCAACTCGCCAGCGCACAAACCAGTACGAACGCTCACACTCGCGTAGATTTGACGCAGAAACAGAAATCGGCCTCAGCTCTGCGTCATGATGGATGAATTCTCTCTAACAGCTCTAACAACACCGAGTGGTTTACACGACTGACGAAGCTGAGCATTTTCACAGCTCTTGCTTTTACTCGGTGTGTCTTTTGGTTATTACACAATAACACACTAAGGGCTAGCTTTCAGCTTTACAGTTGCATGTTACTCAAAGCGGAAGGCAGAAATAGACCCGAAACCTGAAAGTGTGTGTGTTTTGTGTAACTAATGTGTCATGCCGTGCTTTAGTTCTTTTAAAGGTTATAGAATGGTTATAGGAAAGAGAGGGAGAGAGAGCCTTCTCCATTTAAACGGCTGAAAATACACTGACAGTCCATTGACATAGACTCTAAAAATAACTACACGGTCGTATTGCAGGTAACAAGGACAACGCGGAGGCGAATAACGAGTTCCCGGTTCGACCTCCTGCTTTTCAACATCTGCGTTTTCTTCATCCTTTTATCCAAATAAAGAAAGATAAAGTTAAGATAGACAGCCTCGTTTCAGCCCTGAAGATTCTTAACAACACACAGCTGCCGGAGCTCGACTTTTTATTTTAAAACAATAATCTATTAATAGCTACCAAATGGTGCACCGAGACAATGTCACAAGACGTTCATTAATGCCAAGGCTAAGGAAGACCAACCTTCTGAGTGACATCTTTAATATTCAAAAGGAGAGATAATTGAGTGCGGAGAAGAAAGGACGAGAGCGTGCGGAGGAGAACAAAAGGCGCAAAGTGGATTCGTGATAATTAGAAGAGCGTGAGGTGACAACGAGAACAAATTTAAAGTTAAGTTTCAGTACAGGAAAACGGTCCCAGGAAAAAGCCGCTAGGTTTGTACAGTCGAGTAGAAATCTTACAAAAGAAAATGTATTTATAGGAGGTATTGTGTTCGGTATCGCAAAGTTAGGTCCAGGCTTAACTTTTACAACTTCGTCCACTTCCTCTTGGTAGCCTTTGGAGCTCTTTATACCTTTTTAAAACTGTGCTCACGCTAATACAGATTTTAAAAACTGCAAAAAATTATATCTTAGAAAGTGAAAATATCTTGAATTTAGTTACATTTATCTACACTTTTTTAACACACAATTACAACAAACCAAATATGAGAGTATTAAGATTATTTCTAATAAAATTGTACTAAAGTTCTGAGCAAAGAAACTCTTGTTCTATTGGCAGATAATTTTAGTAGTTTTAGGAATTTACTATTTTAATTATTTTATATTGAAATCAGAAAAGCCAATAAAACAAGACAATTTTAATAACATTTGACTAGAAATTTGCTTAATAATCTCAAACTTATTTTAAGAAATTATGATAGATTCAAGAATATTTCCTTTACTAAGATGTCCTTTTTCACTGTGAACTTAATTAGTGGTGCTTGCGAAGGCGAAGCACTACTATTATAATCTCACAGGCTTATTATTATTTTTCTTCTTCTTCCGTGTGAAAGTTTGGCGCGTAACTAGTCCCGCACCGTTTGTCGTAGACCCATGAATGAGGTGTCAAATCGTGCGGCTTGGTCGGGAATGGGGTGCTATGACTTTTCTAAGGGGTGGGCGGTTAATTGCCCTCTGGCCAAACCTATCTATAATTTCTAATTTCGAATAAATAATATTACGACAAACCACATGCAAGATTATTAAGCTATTCGTAGTCAGATTTTGGTAGCCGATTTTAGCTTCTTTCAAGAACTAAACGAAATGCAAATCAAAATGATCTGCCAATAGAACAAGACACTTTTCACATGCAATTTTTGTAACAATTGAATGCATGCTTAATTATCTTTTACTTGGTCTCTTGTAATCTTATCTTAAGAAATTATAGATAGTTTTGGCGAGATTTGAGAATATTTCACTTGCTAAGATGTGACAATGCTAGGTGTATTTATTTATTTTATTTTTTTTGTACGAAAACATTTTAAGTTTTTCCTGTTTACATAAAGGAGTCTCCAGTTCCAGCTCTTTGCAAGAGTCCACGGTAAAGCTGTACCAGTGTTTTTTTTTTTTTTTTTTTTTGAGGCTGGAAGGTCACAAACTCTCCTTACCATCCCGCTAATGAGTTCACTATACACAAGAAAGAGTGTGTTTAATTGTACATATATCAAAACATAAAACACATCACGGTTAAAAAATAAAAACAAAAGACTGGGTCAAAATCCGCAAAGATATTTGGGGCTGGCCAACGCATTAACCATCAAACATCATAAAAAAAAGTCAGAGATAAAAAAAAAAATTATTAATTAAAAAAAGATTACACGCGTAATCCCTACACGCAGGGCATCTGTTTAAATGGTGACTGGGGATAAAAAGGAAGTGTTGCGATAATGACTTGGTTGTCTCGTTGACATCACACACTACTGAATGCAAGTCTGAATGGATAAAAAAGTATAACATGAGATTTTTTTTTTCTTTTAATCAATAATTAAAAACTGTTGTGTAAAAAGAATAAACAGCCACCTTTGTTAAAAGGTAATCAAGTTCACAGTTGTACCAGTAGCTCTACTTCGTCACTCCACCCTGATGATGATTCATGTCTTTAAAAGCGTGTTCCCAAAGAGTTTTATTCCTCGCAGAGCCCATCTTTCTGTTGTGCTCACATTGATGTTTTCCCTCACATCAGGTCTGTAGACTGAGATGCTCATGGCCATGCTGTTTTTCTTGGTTTTCCACAATCATGTTGCAGGACGTGCTACTCGTACCTTTTTGTGATTTCTGATTTTGTAATTCTTTTCTACAAAAATGTTTGTAGAGTATTCAAATGCTATGGTGTTGTGGCGGCAGGGCGGTGTAGTGGTTAGCATTGTGGCCTCACCACAGAACCCTCCAGGGTAGAGGGTTCAAGTACCCCCCCCCCCCACCTCGGGTCTGTGTGCATGCATGAAGTTTGCATGTTCTTCCTGTGCTTGGTGTTTCTTTTCACAGTGCAAAGACATACAGATGAGGTTAGCTGCAGGTGAGTTCAATTGCCATTCCCATAGTGCCCATTGTGTGTGTGTGTGTGTGTGTGTGTGTGTGTGTGTGTGTGTGTGTGTGTGTGTGTGTGTTCTGTGATGGATTGGTACCCTAGGGTGTACCCTGTACCCTGCTGCAGGCCCCCCACGACCCTACACAGGATAAAGCGGTGTAGAAGATGAATGAAAAACAAAAAATGAATGCTGTGGGGGTGTAAACTTTCGCACTGATCTCTATACAACATCCCATAATGTTTAGATCTCACATTACCGCTGTTGAAGAATGAACATAATAAAGCTAATTAAAGCTTGAAATGGCTGATGCATTCAGCTCTTTGTGTGTGTGTGTGTGTGTGTGTGTGTGTGTGTGTGTGTGTGTGTGTGTGTGTGTGTGTGTGTGTGTGTGTGTGTGTGTGTTTGAGTACAGTGAAGCAGCTCGGTGTTTGTGTGCGTGCTCTCTGACACAGGTAACGTGTCTCCTCAGAATGCCAGCGGCGCTTTGAATAACACCGGGTCATCCCTGTACGACCTCGCCGCTCAGCCGCAATGTACCACTTTGTGATTTAGTGCCTGCTTTTCCTTTTTTTTTTCTCTTTCTCTCCCCCACTTTAATCTTCTCACCTGTGAGATCTAATTTTAGCTTCGCACGAATGCGCTTTAGAAGCCGGCTCTTAAGCTCTTCCCACACAGCTCGCAAAATGTTCAGATTCCAGCAAAGACATTTCTTTTTTTCCTTTTTTTTTTTTTTTTTTTTTTAACTCCATTTAAACATTTGATGTTCGACACATTTCTGACATTTTTTCTTTGTGGAGAGACGCAGTACCAGCAGAAGGCTTTAAGGAACACAAGCCGGTATGTAGGTCTAGATTTAGACTCAAAGCAAGAGAGAGAGGAATGCATCAGGTTTTGTTTTTGCCCTCCGGTGAGGGTCGTAAAACAAATCTGCTTCCTGTAAGGCAGGGATGGGGGGCAAAGGGGGTCACCGGTTCCGGAGGTGCCTCAGAAACCTAATACCGACTGGGGTCGGGAGGTAAGCTGCATCCCAAGCCCACCTGTTAGGAAGTCATTCATTTCTATTCCTATCTCAACCACATGCCAAACACCCCCACGCGCACACACACACCCGACACACACACGTTCTTTTTCCAACATCCATCTTCACCATTTAAATTCCATGAGATTCACATTTTCCAAATAAATCAGACTTCCATTCTGGTTTCTCCGGTACTTCAGTTCAAATGATTTCCTGGGCGTTTCAAAATCCCCATACCATCCCTGTTCTTCGTACGCACCTCATGTTACCCTTTTTCCCTTTGACATCATGTCCTAAATCCCACTAGCGTGTCCTACTCTTTGGTTTTGGGCTCATGGGCTCATAGAGAAGTATGTCAGGAATGCCCATGACCCTTTGAACCTCCATAGCTCCCACATCCCTCAGCAGTCCCAACCCTTTCCCATTCCTCCTCCTCCTTCTCCCATCAACCATGGCGATGTCCGTGCGGCGCCTCCATGCCGACTCGTCCAGGCCTCGCAGGCTTAACCCTGGCATTCTTCCCCGCCTCCAGGACGTGTATAAACCTTACCTTGAAGACGAGGTTAAGACTTTAAGTTGAAGGTCACGCAGAGGAGGGTGAACGAAGCTTGGTTAAAGAGCACTTAAATATCAGGCTCAACATTCCTCACGGGCCTGTCTGCCTCATCTCGCCATGCCTCGCCTCTCATGTCCAGCCATCCGTGCTGCACACGCCCGTCTCGGGCCGACTATGGTGGGGGGAAAAAAGCCTTCACTACCACCATCACTGGAAGCCCTTGAGTGATCAATAAAGGTCACGGTGCTGCGCCGAGTTCATGTTTAACTCCGCAGTTCTATTCCCTTTCATATTTCGATGCACAAATCCCTTTCGAGTGAATGAAGGGCTTAAGAGCGAGCAATCGTTCCAGGATCGGGCGTACGGATTTCCAGTCGTTGCTATTGTGATTCAGTTGTATGGGCGCAAGTCGTTGCTAGTTACAGTGGGTGGGAATCCGGTTGAGGGTTTCTGGGAGCGCAGGCCTCGAGTGAGGTTAGGCATTAGCATTAGCATTTTTATTGTCTGACTGTCGAGCAATTAGTGGTTAGCTGCTCGCGCACTCCAGGTTCCGTTCCCACAGCTACTTCGCATTCGGTACGGCATTATCTCAAGTTCAAAAGCAGATTATCTTGTATTTGTGCAGCGACGGAGTTTAGCTTAAGTTAAACCCTATACACTGACCCTCTTGTTTCCTTCTGTTTGTGAATTCACCATTGTTCGGGGCTTTCACAAGCTTCTCCTGGGAATCGAGCTCGTTTCATTGTTGTCCATGTTCAAAGGTAAGCAAATTTCTAAAGAAGAACGTGGATGGCTGAGATTAAGCGTATGCGCATCTCAAATTCAAATTCAAATTTTTATTTGTCACATACACAATCCTACACAGTACGATATGCAGTGAAATGCTTAGGCAACTGCCCTGACCTAAGAGAATAAAAATAAAATTAAATAAAATATAAAATATAGAATATAAAAATGTAAAATGTAAGAATATAAAAATATAAAATGTAAGTAAGTAAAAAATTAAAAAATTAAAAAATTAAAAAATTAAAAAAATTAAAAATTAAAAATTAAAAAAAAATCTTCACTATGAAATATTTATTTTATATGAAATCCAGATTATATTAAAACTCTTTCATATTAGTTTGAATGCACCATGGTGGAAATGGTTCTTCTTTGTTGTCGCGGGCCGACAGCTAACAACGCTGCTTAGCCGCGGGTATGGAGAAGGAATGTAACGTTGAAGCTGAGTTACTTTCACCACCTAGAAGTCAAATATTGAGTTTTATCCCTTTTATAACCCAGCAGGGTAAGCAGCACAAAATTTCATCATCAGTTATTGATTGCGCTTCATGTATTGCCACATTGACTCCAATATACATATACATTTTTTGGGACACCCTGTATATATTATATATCATTCGAAATATGAATGTAAGTAACTACATGTCCTAGGCAAACAAAATTAAATAGGACATCCTGTGTATTATTATAATTAATTTTATTTTATTATAATTTTTTTTTTACATTTATAATAGAGATGCAGTCGATCAGCCGGAATGGCTAGTTTACATCTTGTTCAGCGATGACTGATTAGCCTCGGACATAACCGATTTCGTGGCGAGCGCAGAAGCGTCCGAGTGGCACAACAGAAAAGGCATTATCATCACGTTACATTATCAAAAATCACGTATGTTGAAAAGACTTTGAACGACCTTTTGTCTCAAAACTCTCATTGCACACGCTTACAACAGTCAGTCTAAAATCACAGGGAGTGCAAATTAGCCTAGAAAATCATCTGCATTAGAAGCCGTTAGTGCGCCCGTCTGCCCACAACTGTCCGTAACTGATTTGGCGGCTTTTGAGGCAGTAAAACGGCGCCTTTTCTTTATAATCCTACAGGTGGTGCAATCTAAACTATTCTGTATATCATTGAACAGAATTAGTTGCCGAGTTTGTTTAGAAATGACACGGGAAAGGAACGGGCTACATTTAATTACTGAAGTTCAACTTGGTAGTGAAGCTGCTGAATAAAACTAAGGTATAAAACTTGTAAGTTATGATGATTTTGTTTTCAAATTGTAACAAAATTAAGGAAAAAAACTTGATAACAAATCAGGATATTTATAAAAACGTGATACTTAGAGAATCGCAATATAAATCGTATCAGCACAGAGGTATCGTGATAATATCGTACCAGGTGGTGAGTGATATAAATGTAATTATTGGTGTATGAATTTTTGAGAAGACTAAAAGCAATATCTTTATTCTTATTATACTAGGGTACTACAGATGAGAATCACCAAAGTTAACATACAGGATGTTTAAAAAAAATTTTTTATATTTTTTTATTGTTCGTTCATAGTTACGTTGTTAAGATTGTTCATGTTTTCACTTAACATAGCTTCACTTGTTATAACAGCTATGTACGGTAGTTCCAGTACTCACCAGTCCCCCCACAAATAATTTTTAGTCAGCAAGAATCCACAAAGCATAAACTCTGTTCTTAAACCTTCCAGCTTTACCTCAGATTTGTCCTTTTAAAAGTGCATAATAAACGTCAACGTCCAGGCAATCAGTGATTTACAGCCTTGTTTTGTTGCTTATGTGGCGACTCTGCCGTATAAGTAGTATTTATATTTTTTAATAAAACGGCCAGTACAACTAGTGTGTTGCTGCTACAGTGCGAATGCGTCAGTGCCGGTAGCGCGAGTACTGTACGTGCTGTTCGCCCGTCTGATCTAAAGCGTCTCTCCTGACAGTACGGAAGCCCGTCCGTCATTAGCACCGAGCCGAGAGAAACGTCTGGAGCCTGAGAAGTGAACCCGGGTCAGCCGTCCTCGCTCTGTACTCCGCGTCTCAGCCAGGAAGCAGAAAGTGTCTCATTAACACACTCGCGCTACATCCCAAGCGCTGAACAGGACCGCCGACGGATGGGTTTCAAGCTTGTTTTCTTTCACCCCGGTGAAATCTTTTCCTTCCTTCTGAAGAATCATGCGCGTGTGTGTGAGAGAGTTCACAGGAACACAGGGTCAGAATCGCACCTCAGACAAATTACCCTCAGAACTGGGCTGAACAACGAAGCATATTTTAAACCATGCTACAGTTCCTAGAGTTCTCCCTGTGTTCATTAAAACATGGTTGATTTAATGGAGATCTTGGCTAACTGGTTATCCTGACGTTTAACCTCACTCCTGTGCGCACCATCATGCCCCTGAGATGCCCAGTGTTCCCAACACCTCCATTATCCTCCTCCAGTGTCATGCAAGGTGCATTTTATAAGGAAATCTCTATCCGAGTCGTCTTTCACCACAATGTTGGTCAACTTTGCTCTGCAGTTTTCTATATTTCCCACAATGCTCTTCTAACTCAGCTGTTACATCATTGCTGTCTAAAGAGAGCAAGAGCAAGGCTTTAGTCCTTCAAGAGAGATCACATCCAAAGCTTTGGTTTGGTTTCATGCTTTCATTTCTCTCGTCATCTCGTAGACAAGCCTGGTCTCATCTCATCCGCTCCATCAAGCCACACTGCATTCTGGGATTTTGCATCAGTCCAACATTTTCATCAACATCTCCACCATTTCACATTCATATAATGAGCTACTGAGTGAGGATAGAAACACTCGCCCTTTTGTTCATGGCATAGAACAGCAAAACCTGATGACACTAGACCCTGACCCTGACCCCGACCCCGACCCATTAAAGCGGCGCACGATCTCGTTACAGGACAAAAATAAAAAACCAACCAACAAAACAGAATGGAAGTATTTCAGTGTAAACATACTAAACATCTTCAGGCGTTTTTCTGTAACCGAGCGGTCTCCCTCCTCACGCCTTCCTCCCGCCACTCCTCCTGCTTTATCATTCTGCTCTCTATAGCACTCTTTATAGGCTGTTTTTCTGGCTTCTGCCTTTTGTTAGATGTTCAAGGTTACAGTATCGCTGAGCGACTCGAGATACGAAAGCAGCAGAGACGTGATGTTCCGGGAACAGTTGAAATCGTCCGATTGAATGCAGCATGAATAAGCCGTTCATCACCATTCGTGAGCGCACGTGGCTTCGAAGCCACACAACCAAGGGTATGATGATGATTGGGAAAAAATAACATTTTATTATTTCACTTCTTTACTAGTTTTGCATTTGCGTCCAGTTAGACGGTGTATGGTCCCAACCCTTGAGGTGTATCTTGCACTAAAGGAGGTAACAGTCGGCATCATTGTTTTATTCATAAGTAGACGGAGCTTATGCACGTTTTGGAAATTCTCAGCCCGCTTTGTTGTACCAGTTTGAGGCTGTTTTAGTGTTATCAAGAACATCATACACCGTCCATCATTAAGAGGAAGCAATGTCATTTTAGCAGTTCCTATTAAAGATGTCCACCATAACCCCAGACAGACACCCCATCTTGTCGTCTAGGATACGGTACAGGTTAAACCAGACACGCCTGGTCGAGGGTGGACGAAGACTCTGATTGAATTTTACTTTGTTCTTAAGATTTAGCAAGTTCATACAAGTGGGTTTGCTTAGATTCAGCAACAGGTGCGATGGTGTAATCTTAAATGCTATCGGCTATAAGTACAGCCGTCACTCTTTTTCCGTCACTGTTATGCCAGGAAATGCAGAATCTCTGTCAAGACATATTAGGAACCATTCATTCCTGCATTCTGATCCATAATTGATATTTGTGTCACCAGAATTATTCACGAACACGTGCTGCCTTCACAGCCTAATGTACTGCGTAAGACGTTGCAGGAAAGGAAAAAGAGAAAAAAAATATTATTGATCTCGCTCCTGTTTTTGTTCTATTTTTTTTGGAAGCTCTTTCATCTTAATAGGTTTTGTACTTCAAAGCCTTGTCACTGAAAAGGAAACGTTGACTTGCTCTTCAGCTCTACTCCTCCATTTGTTCTGTCTCTCTCTCTCTCTCTCTCTCTCGCTCACTTGCTCATTCTCTCTCTGTGTTATTTATAGACCATCTCATGTGAGGATGATCATTCAGGAAACACACTCACCCAGCTCTTGAGTAACGTCCCTAACTTTTCACAGATTACCCAGAACCTTTATGCGCACCATTTCCTAGTAATCTTTTGCTGCTTATTGGTTTTTTTTCGTCTTCTTCTTCTTCTAGGCTTTCTAATTTCTTGTGCAAAGTTATGGGCACGTAAGAACGGCGCAGTAGCGAGCTAACACGTTAATGAAGCAGAAGTGCAAGAGTTCCTCTTGCGAGTGGTAATGTGGGGTCAGATGGCAGGGGTTTGTCTGACTGTGTGACGTTTTAAGTGCAGGGTAAGGTTGGTTTGTGCTCCACTTGTGTTTAAAATGCATAATAGAGGGTTGAGTTGTACCACACTGCTCATACAGATGGCATTAGGAACTGGATGTGGGGGAAGATCGTAGAGAGAACATTACAGCGTACGATCGCATTTCTTCACCCACACAGCCAGATCGACACCCGTGCTATTCAACTAAAACTAAAATTACTAGCTTGTAAGCCAAGGGTGTAGATTACTATATGGTGACAACAGTGTTTGGTCATTAATTACGAGGAGTGTTCAGGTCAAAGCGGGACTTTGATTGCACAGAATAACAGAACAGTTATTCTATGTTCCGAGAGTAAAAACTCTTTTTATTTCTCTGTATAATCCGCTGCTACACTAATGCACTTCCAGAGTTTCACTAGTGCTTGGACACCATCAAGGTAGAAAGCTTTCTCAGTACGCCGGAGCCGTGATCAGACTGCTTCACTGATCTGTCTGATTCATGTCTAAAGCACCGGCCTCCCAGGAACTTCTTTAATGCCCAAACATGTGGAAATGTCTTTGAGCGAGGTCAGGGCTGTACGGGGTTCCGTACGGGGGTGCTTTCTTCCACAAGTTATCTGTCGATTTTCAAGGATCAGGCGTTCCACTCACTGAATGTTCACGGGAACGACTGCAGTGGGCTCCGAGTCATCTCGGCCATTCACGGACATTCACGCCTTATTTAAAACGTTTGCACCGTTCAAATGTTTTACTGCGGATAAGAGTCTCATCACCGTACCGTCCTGGAAGTCTTCTGTAAACGTCAGTCGCTTTAACACCTTCATTCACCAGAAATTTCATCGCAAGTCCCCGTTTGATTTGAATGCCTCTCGTACTAACTCAGTTATCGTTAATCTGTTCTGCAGCATTATTTTTTGAGTGCTTGGTTCTATACAGGAAGATCCTCAGTACACAAAATAAAAATCCTGCAGCAGGACCTCTCCCTGACCCTAAGAGCAAAGTCGCTTTACGACTTAACAGGTGTCGTAGAGGAAGCATGGTGTGGTTTAACCAGGGCGAGGGTTACGACAGGGTCATCACCTCCTGGGTCGTTCTGAACGTCCCCCCCCCCCCCCCCCCCACTCTCAGAGCCACCTGTGAGTCGGATGTGAAGAGAAGAAGAGAACGATGCTTCAAATTCAAAACGAGTCTTTTATAAGGCGGATCACTCCGGACACGGGAGGCTCTCCATTGTTCGCATTGTCCTAGACTTCTGTCTTTCTTAAGAAGACCCATTGTTTCAATCCTTTAGGTGATAATCATTAAAGTTTGTGTTCTACCCTCCCACCGGCTTGTAACACTCCTCTCACTCTTAGCAACACAGGAAAGCTTCAATGACCTCCAAGACAATTGCAGATATGTTTGGACTTGAGAGCTGGGGGTACATGACTTCTCTCTGAGAAGAAAACAGTTGAAAATGTGTATGTTAATGTAAGGGGTAGGCAATATTTTGAAGACAACATTGATATTTTGCCTATGGTTAAGTTTATATACAGTATAAATATATAGTAGCAGTCAAAAGTTTGGACACACAATTTGGATTTATTTTCTACATTCTGGAACAATAATGCATTTTTTCAAAACTATGAAATAACAGATTATTTCCTGCCATTAGGTGATTAATTAATTAACAACATCAATCAGTACAGATGTCACCTGTTCTGGAATAGTCCACTATGTCCACTTTGTGAGTAATAGTTGTATACATTATATGGATGTCTAAATAAGATGCCTGACTTACAGTATAAAAATGTATGACCAAATAAATGTATCGTGATATCAATGTCCTGGACATCGGGTCACTGTTATATTCGATTTAGAGATTTGGGGCTTGACATGGTTTAACTTCATCCAGTAGTTTAACTTTACCCACACAAAGTAGTTTAACTTTACCCCCACCATAAAACTGGGGGTATGGTGGCTTCATAAAACTTCAGTTTTATGGTGAAGAACAAACCACTTATCTTTGTTTCTTCCTTCTCCCACAAATACTTTGAAATGTTTAACCTCCCCCAAGTACATCTTGTAAAGTGCACACTGGAAAACATCCGCCGCTCTTTGTCTAAAGCCTTGCCTCGTTGATCTCCTCACCCACTCTTGACCTCTCCCTCTGAGCTATGGTGGAATAACTAACAGGTTCGAGGCTCGAGTTCCAGCGCATTCAATGGATGCCACACCGTTCTCTCTTCCTGTCATGCCTCCCCTCCGTGGCCACCTTCACTCAATGAGCTGGCGTATCAGCTTATTTATGAGGCTGTTGGTGGAAGCACCTCTCTCGAAAAGCTAAAATTAGGAGCGTGCTTCACGCTGTGTTTATATGATATGCCGGAGGTGCTATGAAACCCCGGTGCCGGTTTCGTTCCTGTCTGGCACAGGAAGCGGTGTCTGTCCAAGCCAGTTGTGGGAAAGTCAAGCTGCTGCTGTCTGGGGCGTTTGGTTTCCTACTTAGCACATGATCAAGAATTTCCTTTGGCACTGTTAAAATGGGATTCTCCTTCTCTCAGATGACAGCCTTACTCGCTTGTCCTGGTTAACACACATCTATTCAGAGAGCTGATGTGTAATAAATATGCAGCTTACATTTAATGGATTCCTTTTTTTAATTTGTGGTCAATTGTGAGGCCAAGACGATGCTATTGACTAAAATAATAGACTCACCATTCCTGGAGGCAAATTAGTAACTTTAGCTAACGTCTTAACCATGTTCCTTTACCTTACATTCACGCTAGTGTTCACACTTCATTGAATTTTTGATGATATATATAGCTCCTAAACCTACTTATACAACCTCCTATACAACTCAGCACAAGGCAACAGGGACAGTGGTGGCTCAAATGGTTAAGGCTCAGAATTACTGATCTGAAGTTTGGGGGTTCGACCCGAGCACCACCAAGGTGCCACTGTTGAGTCGTTGAACAAGGCCCTTAAATCCGGCGGCACTGTATCCTGCCTCACCCTGTCCTCTGACCTCAGCTTCATAACTGGGATATGTAATATGTGGTGTAAGGTACATGTGACAAATAATTGAACCATAATCTGAATGTTTTGCATGGATGGGATGCCATACATTGCACAAACACACATAGAACCAATTAGAAATTAATAACACTGCATCTAAAATGCATGTCTTTGGACTGTGGGAAGAACCCCGGGGGCCTCAGAAGAATCCCAGCAAAGTAGGAGGCGACAGTGTTAGCCACTAAGCTTCCAAGAGAGAGTTCAGTTGTCTTATCCAGTATACCATCTGCCCACTAAACATCACTAGTTAACAAAATGAATTGATGCACTACTCAATGTAAAACCAGTTAGTAGTTTTAACTAATTATAGTTAAAAGTAATAACTAATTCAAGAATCGTAATACAGATCGAATTAGCACCTAGGTACCGTCCTAATACCGTAACTGGTGATCCCTGGTGATTCCCATCTCTACTAATTGCTGCCGTTCCATGCCTTATTTTTCTTCGTAACTTTCAGGTTTTGTTTATCAGACTTGTAGATAAATTCAAGCAGGCAACTGAAGACCACATAGATTGAAGGACCGCCATGAGATGGTCTGTCGTTTTATGTATTATTTCTAACTTTCTCAGACTTTACAAATTTTGGTTTAAAGTTTGTCTGTTGATGAAATCTCTACTCTTTTAGTCCAGGAACCTAGAAAAGGAATGGACGTTCATCGCTTGCAAGCAATTCAGTTTTCTTAAAGGCATTAAACTTTCTGAAATGGAAACCATATGGAGTTGGATACTAGATAGATCTCTTTTAGGATATTTTTGTGAATTCATGGTTTGTTTTAATATCGATGGAATAACACCGAGCAAGATAAGACCATCAATACCACAAGGCTAGTGGATTGCAAAGGCTTCTGAAGACACCAGGGATCCTGAGGGGCCTAGGAGCTCACTGGTTTTATGTTGGACTTGGGTGGTGGGAAAAAGTACCTGAAGGACAGCCCAAATCCAAGTCTCCTTTTATCGCATGTAGCCTAATCAGCTTGACCAGACTGGGAAACTGAAGCCAGCGATTGTTACACCACTTTAGAAATGCCGTGTGTCGGATTATGGAGTGTGTGGAAATCTAGTTCCTGTGAGAACAAAACACATGAAAGGATGTAAACCAGACGTTCTTGCTTAAATGCAAAAAGGTTTGCCTCAAACACCATGAATGGTTTCTTAATATATTCGTAACCCGTTCCAGTCATAGAAGCAGAAAATTGTAGTAGCTTCAGCGTTGTGGTGAAAAAAATGTCAAACAGCATGTCCAGTACATGTCAGCCCCAGTTTAGGAACTTCAGTAACCGCCAAACCCCCACCCCCCACCTTCTTCATGTGGCACTAATCCAGGTCATAGGAAGTACCAATGACTCGATATCCCCCTGCCTTACGAGCTTGGCTTTTTGAAGACGGCCGTGTCTGTTCACACGCTCTCTATTCCAGGACTATCTGCTGCTCAGATCAGACAGCCATGCCATCGAGGATTTATCATCCTACCCACTATATTAATACCACTATCAGATGTACAACATGTCTTAGACGTGGTGTAGTGTGTGGAGATTTAAACCACATGCTTACTCTGCAAAGTTTTTTGGTGTGTGAGAACAGGAAGTGAATATTGTGTGCTGTGGTGAGATGAGCAGAAGAACAGGAAGAGCTGCACCACATCACTGACTTACACAAGACGGTACAAGAAGTTCAGTTTTCTTTTGAATCACCCTGGTTTAGAGGGGTACAGTAAACAAGCACCTTTTTCACAGTCCTGAGTTGGTGAGTTTGGAGGAAGTGATCCGGTTGGCTTGTCCATGTTGGATTTTTTTTTTTGTGGCTTTGATGCATTAAATCAGAAAGCTGCTTCAACTTTCAGCTTGACTGATCACTGGTGTGATTTGAGTGTTTATGTACGCAGTAACTAACATTAGCTCAACATTAGAAGGTGATTTCTCATTCTGCTGCTCCTCAAAGGCCTCAAAAGTACCAACCAGGTTTAGAAGATAACGAACAAACTGTAACAAGCTCTGACCCATCACGATTAACCTAATAATAAAACGATAAAATGTTCACCAAGGAGAGAAAATCCAGACAGTGTCCTTAAATCTGAAGGCAAGAAACCTTCAGTTTCATGGCACTTGTATTGTTTTGAGGAGGTCCTGCGTGTGGCTCCGGGGCTAATGGCAGGCTTGAAAGAGCCCCCGCTGCCTCTAAGACTCACTCGCTGTGCAAGACTCTCTCCAGCTGGGCTTTCTGAAGGGCACTGGCTCAGCTGGGCCCCGAGCCACCCGCGGCGACGGCTGTCAATCAAAGACACGAACCTTCACCTACTCTGCTGTAGCGCCGCAGGCTTATCAGCACGCCGAACACCCACGCATTCAATAAGCCTGTATGCGGTAGACGTAAAACTGTTTATGGAAGCATATGTAAATGCATGTGCGTGAAGAACCGTTTCAGTATGTTGTTTTCGGTTACACGCTGACGCACGTTCTCACATTTGCATGGACACTGAGCGTCCTGTTGGGTATCGGTTCAATTCTCGGTTCGGGCTTTAACTGTGAGCAACGTTCAACCGTTTGAGGAAATAACAGCTTTTGCTGCGTAAACCTTCTGTTCCATGCGTCATGTGGAATAGACGAAGGAATCGATTTGGTAGGGGGAAAAAAGCTAATTGGGTCAGTTACATAAAAAATTAACACCAGCCATACACAGAGAGAGAGAGAGAGAGAGAGAACAACAAGCAACTCAGAAGAACAAGCAAGAACAAGCCACAAGAAGTTGACAAATGATACTTTTCTTTCTACTAAATAGTTCGTAGGATCTGACTGTAATTTTTTTAAACCAGCAGATGTTTGTTTTTTAAAGCAAATCTGAAATTTGCACATGGCGTTCATTCATCACTTCAACTTCAAGTGTCTTCTCCATGAGCTTTAGACTAGGTCACAGAGACAGACGGCGAGCGAAGAAAGAGAAAAAAAAAAGGACAAACGGAAGCGGTTGAAGTGAGGAGAGGAAGAGGACGAGAGACAGGTGGAGAATGGAAACACAAGGGCTGACTGGAACTCACAATAAGTGGAAGAGACGTGCTGGAGAACGAGGAACAGAAAGTTCCAAACACAAAGACTTGCACACGAGACGCTGAGACACGGAGCTAAAGAACAGGATGTGTTGCACAAAACAAAACCAAGAAAAAGGCAGGAAACAGAAAGGACAGAGAATTGTCATGAGAAAGATGAGCGCAAACAGGTGGAAGGATATGGCAGAAAAAAGTGAGATGAAAAATTGATAGCAGTGGTGATGCGTTTAACCAATGGTCCAAACTAAAACAATACACCCATGAACCTGAATTCTGTAGTGACTACCCTGAATATACCCCCCCCCTTTATCACAGTTCAGATTAAAAATAGACGCAGCATTGCGCAGTACATTGCAGCTATTGCACAGATGCTGTATTGCACCAGATTGTTCATCCATATACCTGTAGCTGCACTTCTCTGAAAAGCCTGGGTTTAAATAAATCTCAAAGTCAGTATAGTCAGTTTATTTACTAGAATTTGCACGCAACTTAAAAAAAAAAAAAAACAGTTTTCTGTACTAGCACTACTAATGCTAACCCCCTACCACTAGTAATACTTAACCCTACCCTTCTCACTACTAATGCTACCCCTCTCACTACTAATGCTACCACTACCACTGATATTACTGCAACTATTACTTCTACTACTATTTCTATTCCTAATACTACAACTAATACTACATACAACATAATAATATAACATAATACTAATAATGCTACGGTTACTACTAATGCTAATGCTACCCTTCTCACTCCTAATAGTAATCCTAATACTATCGCTACCATTACTACTACTACTACTAATAATAATAATAATAATAATACTTTATCTACCACTACTATCACTACTGCTGCTCCTACTGTAATTCTTTATGCTAATTCTACCCCTACCACTACTTCTACTAATGCTACTGCTCATGCTATTACTACCTCTCTTGCTGCTACTACTACTATGAATGACCGTATTACTCGACCACTCCTATTACTTCTACTGTCACTACTAATGTTAATACCATAAATACCAAAAATGCCAAAAAATCTATTGATGCTACCAATACTACTAATATTGCTAACAACTACTACCATGGTTACAAATGCTAATACTACCACTACTACAACGGTCACTTCTAATAATACTATCCCTACCATCAATAGCAGTAATCCTCCACCCACTATTAATAATACTACTACTGCTTACGCTAATAGTATCATTTCTACTTAAGCTAATGTTACTATTGCTACTAACAACAATGATTACTTTAGCTACTACTAATGCTAATCCACTAGTACAAGTGCTACTACTATTTAGTATTACTAATAAGTACTGCAAACGATATGACTATTTATACTTACTACAACTCATATATGTTATGCTATAAATTTATTATAATTGTGAAGTATCTGTTGCACACTCAGAAGTGGGCCCAGTACACAAATCCTGTGCTTAAGTGGAAGACTTCCATTTTCTTGTTTACTTAATAAAAAGGTTTGAGCAGAATAAAAGGAAAACGTATATCCTATAATAAAACTGTTCAAGTAAAGTACTGATGTATGAAATCTGTACTTAAGTACATTAACAAACTACCTCTACTCAGTTACCTCCTACTTCTGAACACAATGCTTTTCTAACTGTTCTCTGTCCTAATGGAAGTGCAGTACTTTTTTACTTTTCGAGTTGTAGCTTCATAAGAACATTACCATCCCCTCATACAGTATATGCTTATGCTTGATATAGACATCATTTATAACTAACAGTTATAATAGTCATTTTGTTATGTCATCCTCTTTATTGCTCGCCTGAAAGCATAAGGGAGGAGGATATGAGCGCATGTGGTATAAAGAGCACACCGGATGTACAGGACTGTTCAAACACAGCTGAATGAGGTGTCCGTGGGCTGTATTATCTGCAGCAGATAACAGAGCTGCCTGAGTCACGGCATGCTGTTGACCCTGGCGTTAATTATTAGATCACTGGGTTAAACAGTAAACCGACATCAGATTTCCTTCCACACCTGGAGATTTCATCTGGCTCCGGCTACACAGTGTGGGATACGTGGTTTGCACAAACTCTTGAGATATCAGAAAAGCTACAGGAATACCGGGTCCAGTTCAGATATCGGAAGTTGATCAAAAAGGAAATCATCAAGAAAAAGAAAAATAGATCCTGAGTTTCTGAATAGGATTTTTGACTGGCTGTGACCTTTTTGTTTTTTCTAGTTTCCTAATTTCCTAGGAAATTCCAACCTTTAGTGAAATACAGCACTAGAATTAGTAGTCCGCTTTACATTTTATAAAGATTGAACACTGACTTTTTATATAATTGTAAATATTCCAAACCGCAGAGCATGCTTTTTAGTTTTCACTTTCCCTTTTTTTTTTCTTCTTTTTCAACAAGTGAACCAGTTCAGCAGGAACACTGTGTGCTTTTTACTCTAGAACATTATACATGAGCAGTTCATGTTTTCTGAATCGACGCCTAGCTGTGTCTCTATCTTTCACTCTCCCTCTCTCTCTCTCACTCACATGTTCGCTCGCTCGCTCTCTCTCTCTCTCTCTCTCTCTCTCTCTCTCATAGGCTCTCTCTATCTCTCCTTCAGTCTGACCCCCTGCTCAGTCCACCTCTCAGGCTCTTAACGGAAGCCAGTAATGATCCATTACCCACAGGCAGAACAGTGACATTAGTTTCTCGAAGACAGGCGGATTTAATTTCCTGGCCCGCGTCCGCCGCATAATGCCACGCTAATAGCTTCCTGTTCTCAAGCTTCACAGCGAGCGCTAATTTGTATCTGCCATGTGAGCTCACCTGGTCCGCTGGGCCGTAAAACGGACACCGGCACAGTGTAGTCTACGCGTAATCGCATTTACCTCTCATTCTTTACCTCTCATTCTTTCTCATTCTTTTCTTACGAAAGACAAGCTTAAGGTTTTTCTACACGAAAATGGAGACATGTTGTTTGTTTTATGGATTCACTCTGTGTGAAGCGTTCTCACTTCACTTCTCTTTTCACAGCTCCACAGTAATGAGTCATTCCCACCTATCTTCTTCCTTCGAAGTTCTGAACATCTCTGCATGCTCCAGCTAGCATGTTATCCCTGTTTATACGGCACAAGTCGAGAGGCTTAACCTCCACCGTGATGTGACTCATCTGCGCTAATGTCTTTATATAAGGAGCCGAATTTCTCGGACGAGTGCCAGAAATGCCGGTTTGTTTAGCTTCGTCTAACAAAGCGGGTTTCCTTACAGAACCCAAACAATAGCCAGGTCTCAACAGCAAACACAATAAGCGTTAGGCTTCGGGTTATTCAGCGCTGCATCTCCTCATCACGACTTAACCGACGATTATGAGTCATTCAGTCAGGATTTTATACACACGGTTTTGCAAGTCCATCTGGTTGCAAGACGATGCAACATGTTAAAGGAGGAAATAAAATCATCAGGATAACCACAGCGCGTGTTCGTGAGAAGAACATTAGCGATGCTTTGATTCTGTACGGTACTTTATCTTCTTGCGATTGAGATAATCACAGCCAGCCCAAACAGCTTACTGAATATCTGTGTGTGTGTGTCTGTGTGTGTGTGTGCGCGCGCGCGCGTGCACACACCGGCTTGCTTGTTCTCGCCCGATGACTCATCTTCTCAGTGGGATCTCGGTGACAGACTGCACTTCACACAGGAATTTTGTCAAGATGAAGCCTTCTCCTGTTTTTTTTTCTTCTCCCACTTCACCCATTTCCTTAGAGGAATCTCCCCCATTTATTCAGAAAGGCATTCAGCACTAATCACCAGGCTAATATTGGTGCATTATCTGCCCTGTTTTGCTCTTTGTTTCCTGTCTGTTATCATGTGTTTCCTGACTGATCCAGATAAGCAGTTTGCTCGATTGCATAAGAGAGTTATATCCTGTGACTTGGTTTTTCACTAGGTGCAGGAAACTGATAATAATGCAGCTTGACATACAGGCCAGAGAGAGAGAGACTGGAGCATGAACTCGAGAAAACAACTTTTATTTATGTAACATTTTCATGCAGTTCAGTAATTTCAGTCATAGTATGACATCATATGTAAGCCATAAAGCTGATTATAAAGCAGTGCAGTTTTTATAGCATGTACAGACATCTGTTTGTTGCTTGTTTGCTCTGGATCTGGTTCAGAGAGAGATGAAGCAAAAAGAAGATGGTAGTTGTTATCATATTTAACCTACATAAGTTAGAACAAGCTGTGTTTTGGTGTTATCACAACTTGCTGTTAGAGAATATGAATATCTCTGACCAATCAGAACTGAGAGTTTTAAGCCGTTCTAAGTAGCATGTTTTGTAGAAATTCAGCAGCATGTATGTAACAGCATTGATTTTGAGAGGGGAAAAGAGCAGAGAGATATAACTTTATAATTCCATGGTCTTGAAATAATTCCAGGAGGCATGGGTCTCTTTTTTTCACTCTCAGGAAGCTTCAGCTGGCTCTGTCTCACTTCCCCTGGCAGGAAATGGCCTACATTCAACTTGACAAGTGCTGGTTTCACATTTCCGCTGTACCCGCCAGCATCTGCGGTCATCTCCTCTTGCTTCACTCAGCAAAAGGCAGAGACAGTTCACATATATCTTTGAAGGCAGTCATGATGGAATAGCACGCTAATATCTCGTTCAACCGCCTTTACCTTTGACTACAGCGCTCCAAGTCATGTGTGGAAATGATTCCTCATGCTTCCAGAACCGATCTTTCGCCCTCTGAGTCCTGGAATATAGGTCGTGCCATCAGGGAAGAAAAACTCCATAGATGTGGTCATTCAGTACATTCAGGTGGTCAGCTGACTTCATTTTATTGCCCCATAACATTGCTGAGCCTAGACTTGAGCAACTGAAGCAACCCCAGATCATAACACTTGTACAATGGACACTATGCTTACCTTTTACCCTGACGCACCAGTCACTCTGGAATAGGCTCAACCTGGACTCAATCAGATCACATGACCTTTTTCCATCACTCCAAAGTCTAATCTTTATGCTTGCTAATAAACTGAAGTCTTTTTTTCTGATGAGTCTCACTTACAAGTGGTTTTCTTATGGACACACACTTATGTTTAGTTCCAATCTTGTGAGTTATCACCATATTGTGTTTATATGGAAATGCTCTTACTCTCATTACTAAACTCATTACTAGCTCTAATTTACCATGCAACTTCACCAAGCGTTTAAGTGATCCCCTATTCATCTTCTATTTCCCTATTCCAACATTTCTTGACAGTTCAGCTCTAGCCTTATGGGTTTAAAAATGTCTCGGACAGTTCTTAAGCCAATTTAAAATCTCCCTAGTTGTTTTCTTTGGTTTATGTAGGCCAATAATTTGACCCTTCTGAAATTTTTATTTTGGCTTCAGTTGCATCCCGCTCCATTTTGAGAAGTACAGGAAGGAAGTATATGCTTCATGCACACCAATATGAAACCTAATGAGAGCAGTGAGTGGAGCCAGACAGGAGCTTTAACTCCATTAGGCTCCCTCAAGCAGGTACTCCGCACAGAGGAAATCGGACTTTGATCTGCACCGAAGCTGATAAAGAGTCGGCGAGCGAGTGGCTGAAGGCTGAAATGAACTTGGCGGCGGATGAGGGAGTGGGCAGCGGGTCAAAAGCTAATGCTGCCTTTGATTTCAATAAGGCTTCCTTGTACTGGGAGTGCTCACTTTAATGCCATTACAGGGCATCCTGTGACAAGGGAAATGTTCTTGTCTCCATCACAAGACGGGAGGCGATACGCTCCTAATCGCTTAATGTCTCGGAGTGAATGGAACTGAAGTAGTTCTTGTATTTCTCTCTTACTCTGTTTCCCTGTTCTGCCTCCACAACTGTTTAATAGCAACCTCTTGACCTTTCAGCGTACAATGATTAAACGTTACATTGATTTATAATTGAAAAGTCTTTTTTTTTTTTTTTGCACTTTCAGAGCTTCAGAGTAAATGTGGCATCCAAAATCTTGAAATGCTAAAAAGGAATGATTTATCTCGGTAGATTACAGTTACAAGTCCCCTTACCTATTAATTTAGGAACCAGACAAAATGTCTCGCAGGTTTCCAAAGGTGTTCAGTTGATCACCAACTTAATTAAGACATTATGTTGGATTCTGCCTGCTTTAAATTTCCAATGGCCGTGTCCTGTTTCTGGGGGGAAATAATCATGACTGGCTGTAGTCTAAGACTAATCAGATATTATATGCACAGCTAATCAGCAACCTTGTCAGCACATCTATTTTGTTTAAGTACATTCCCACACAGGTTTTTTTCTAATGATTAGGTACTTATCCCAGCCATGTGATTGGCTGTGGTTCACTCACTGGCTCAGAGTTGTTTGGTACTTAGTTAATGAAAGCCTGCTTTCTCTTTGCCTCTCTCTTAAAGTTAATACAACACAGGAATGCAACTTGTCATGGTGCCTAGACAAAGAAAAGCATTTTTAAGACCTCTTGTAATAAAACCTTTTTTAAAGTTACAGTTTAATCTGAGGCTGACCGTGGAGATCCTTAAAATTATTGCCAATTTTTTTTTAAATAAAGAGTAAGTCCCCTAATACAAAGTGCTCAGTTCTGAGAGCTTGTTCGTAAGTCCAATTTGTCCGTAAGTCCAACGAACTTTGTCTAGGTACTAGGAATTGGCGTTGCACAGTAGAAAACTAACATTAATGTACCATGATCTTGTCCTTATTCTTTAGAATCGTGCCAATCGTTGAACCGGTTCATGTTAAAAGAATAAGAAATATCTGACATTTTTTTACCTCGCTCTATTCTCTCAATTATTTTCACTTTTGTCCCCATCGTTATTGCTTGCCGATTTTTAGCAGTTACTTTTTTTCCGCTTGCTTTTGGACATCTTGGGCTTGTACTGCACTACTGTACTCTATACAGTACACTACATCACAATCAGTTGCAGAGGAAAAACGCTTGAACGCATGTTCATATCTTTGAATGTTTATCTGTAGGGGACTTACTGTAGTATGTTTGTTGGACAAGCCAAAGTCTCAATGAGCTATTACTATATTAGAACAAGTGTATTAATATACTGCCTGGCCAAAAAAGAATATCCACACCAAAAGTCTATAGTTTGCCATTGAAGAATCTGTTGGAATTGTGAAATACATGTCTGTTAGTGGAAAAGTGCGAACATGAGGTTTTGGTTTCACTTGCAGGCTTTAAATCAGCCACATTTTTCACAGTAATGTCAAGAGGATACTGCGGTGAAGAGCCATGTGACTGAGTGTTCGTTTTATTAACGGGGCTAGGAGATGCGATCGCTCTGATCTCCCATAACGTTCCATTTCTGGGCCACAGCATGAGGAGCTGTGTGATATTTCAAAGGCTTGTCTGGGCTTTTCTGTAGGGCTCAAGGAGCTCATAAATATTCCTATTGGCTCAGTGCAGACCAAGTACCTGTTTAGCAGCCCGCGAGCCTGTTGACATAAATTATAGCTCGGCCAACATAGCGGCCATGGGTCTGTTCTCGGAGCCGAATGATTATATTCAAGAGGTAATGACCCACCTGTGCCCACTTCACTCCCTCCTAACACTGTCAGGATTGTACCATCACTTGACTATATATGGTGCTTAGGTTTTTTTTTAACTTTTTTTTATTGTTGTTATATAACTACACTCTACTGGTTATGGAACTGCATGAATGACTCTCGGTGGAACTGAAAGGCTGGAGTGGGTTTGTACAAATTCTGCCAAATCACTGTACCCAAGGTATGTTTCAGCTATGATGCTGATAACCAAAAGAATGCTTATCAAAATGCCCTCCGTAGAAGCTATGCCATTTTAAAAAGTTTTTGAAAGAGCCCAGGAGCTGCAAACTTTCTGGAAGAGAAATACAGCTGAACAGAGTGATATTCGACAATCTTGGGAGTTTTTGAGTTTAGTTATGCGGAGTACAGCTTGAACATCTTAAAGCGTTTTCATCTTTGTATGCTTGAGCCAGAGGCTTGAGAAGAAGTGATGGCAGATTTGCACACGTTTCACAGCAAGCATATGTTACACTTTATCCTCCCCATTGAAGGTAAGCATGTCCTTGTAGCCTCAGAGCAGTGGAGTTTTTCAGTCGATACCCATCGTTCCAGGTCGTGGCTATACAGAGAGTTCCCATGTCCTAGTTTTCACTTCTCAATCATAAGTGACCCAGTCAGGAGTTCCTGCTTGATGGGCATTTGATCGGCAGCCAGGCAATCCACGTTATCTGCCTCATTGCACTTGAGCTTCCTGAGTTGATGAGGTAGAGCGGAAGAATGAACAACCAAAAAAAAAAAAAAAAAGCAGATAGGCCTGGAAAGCAAGAAGCTCACAAACGAGGAGAACAGATGTTTTCCAGATGTGGCCTGCGGCTGCAGGAGGGACCCTCGAGCTGGCTGGGCTACACACTGGCTGCTTTGTTCGCCTCCTCTTTTCAAACAGCTCTTTTCCTCTCCCAGGCTGTCCTTCTGTCTCTCCACCGCTGGCCTTTGAAGTCGGGACGAGACTCCGGAAGCAAGGAGCTGCAATCGATTTTCTTCCTGCATTAGAGCAGGAATGTGTGGACATCCCCCTCTTTCCTGTCCGTTTGAGTCCTCCATATTGTTGATGAGCCGTGTCTTGGTGCTGCTTGGCCCACAGGGTCAGAGGCCCCACGCACTTAAAGAACCAGCAGCGTTTCTCCAAACCGCCCACGACAACAGGTGCTGGGACACTAGCCAGTGCTAGAGAGTCCTTTGTCTGCGTGTTTCAGGTTAATTAAGCTATCCACTCAAATGATGGACAAATATCTTATGAAATACGTCCATATAGAAAAAGCATTCAACGCGTGGTTGTGAGATTGAATAATGATGCTGCAGCCTTCTGGGAGTCCATTCTCATGATCTCTGAGTGAGAGGGATGGCATGCTGTCTCTAATCATGGGCATTTTATGATTTCATAAAGGTCTCAGAGGGCAAATAACGCATTCGCCAACTGTTCAGTTGTCCCGATGTGCATCATTGGGCAGCAGTTGGGCAAAACAGGCTGTGGTTGTCTTTTCATGTAATGAAAGAAACACATCTTAGCCTTCCTAGCCAGTGGTGAGAATCAGCCAAGGTAAAGACTGAGGAGAGAATGGAGAGAACAGAACAGGGAGAGAGTGGAATATGAGCCGTCAAATCAACCTCGTCAGTTAAAATGATCAGATACTCTGCCGTCATTTCCAGCTTAGTGGTTTCCCATCTCCTTACCACCTTGTATTTCTCCATTTTGCTGTCGTTTAGGCTGCAGGTCGTCACGCAGGTGGGATCACTGACCCCACAAAGGAGCGTCCCAGTACCAGCGCAGGATTACCATCCACCTTTACTCACATGCAACACCAGGAGGAAGCCAGGGAAGAGGACATTCTTCAGCCAGGGGTCACAGACTTGCAGAGGGAGCACTCTGAATCTTCTCCAGCGTTAAGAAGCACATTGGAGCACATCGTTCAACAGCTGGACATCCTGACTCAGGTGAGCAGTGCAGAGCAGTTTACTAAAAAAGTACTTTTCAGTAAATTATGCAACAGTGAATATGTCAGACATTGCAAAATGTAATGTAGTGGCCAATGTTTAGATTTTTCAAGATTTTTTTTCTTGCTTCACATGAAGCCAGATAGAATCAAAGATTAATGCTTCTCCATTATTCTAGCAGCTGTTTGTAATTACTGCTAACGGTCATTGGAAATTATCATCACCTTACAACAACAATAAAAAGTGAACACATGGATTCAGATTAGTATTAAGGGTGCTCTGATGGCTCAGCCGCCGATCAAAATCATCCAATAATCACTTCATTTTTATAAATCAGTTGTCTGGCCGATCACATGATCTAATATTATTGTAGAGACACAAAATACACAAGTCTACATACACATCAGTGCCATCGCCTGTCTGGAAATATTACCTCTTTAAGTCTCTTTAAAAGACATCACGGGCCTCCGAGTGGCGCAGTGGTTAAAGCGCTCGCCCTATCATCCGGAGATCGCTAGTTCGAATCCCGGGTGGTGCTGTAACCTCTCGCAGCCGGAGGTCTAGAGAGAGCTGATTGGCCGAGCTCTCTCAGAGGGGAGGGATGAGAGGTACTTAGTGCTCCCACATTAATCACGGCTCTACAGCCAGTCAGGGGCGTCTGTGAGCTCGCGCAACGGAGGGAGCGGATAGCGCCGTCCTCCGAGTGTGTTACGCCGCCCCCAACGGTGCGCGAGCGAGCAGTTCGAAAAGATGCGGTCGGCTGGCGTCACGTGGTTCGGAGGAAACACGTGATAGTCTTCGGCCCTCCCGGCTGAGTGGTAGTAGTAGCCTTAATGTGGGAGCCCCCTAGTGACGGGGAGGAATTGGACACGACTAAATTAGGGAGAAAATCGGGGAAAAATCCAAAAAAAAAAAAAAAGACATCACGTGCAATATGCAAGACCTTGTTGAGATAACGTCTGCTAAAAGCTGTAAAACGTTTAAGAACGTTTGAAATGCTTGTTGAACCACAACGTTAGAATTTTCTGCTCATATTCTGCAGCTGTATCAAATGACCAAGGCTTGACTCGATGTCACCGCCGTATGACACTAATTATCATGAACCGCTTGTGCTTCAGACCGTGGCTGTACTGGAAGAGCGTCTCACGCTGACAGAGGACAAGCTGAGAGAGTGTCTAGACAACCAATCTGTTATTCTGGAGCAGATGCAGCAGCCACACAAAGAGACGAGAGGCGCTGAGGGTCCGGCGGTTTGACACGCGTGCCCCGTCATCGACGTCGTCCCAGAGTATAAGAGATTCACTCCTCCCTCTTAACCCTTGGGAACTTTCCTCAGCTTCACAGGAACGGAAGGAAAAGCAGGATAGGGGTTGGAGGGAGGGGTGGGGTGTTTGGGGCAGGGGGGAAGGTGGGGGTGTTTTAAAGGATCCTGTAGCAGTCTCTCCCAGAAATTCATTAAGTCCCCGCAGATGAGACAGCTGCAGCGAGGAAAAACATCCCAGCCTTGTTTTGACAGCACCGAGGGGCGGCATTCCTCACGACAGCCGCTGCGACGACACGTCTGCGAGACAGACGTCTTTGTTTCTCTCTTTCTCTTTCACTTTCTTCTCGTTTGTCCTCATCGGTGTGGATGTAACTTCTGTGTACATTAATATTTTAATTAAAATAAACGAGTGTGCTCTTGTGAAAGTGTGTCCTTGTTATGCATGAACGTGCAAGGCCAAGTCTCTCTGACCTTTGACCTAACCAACACAACACGCAACACTTTCTTGCTTCTATGCTTTCTATGTAAATACAAAGTAAGATCCCGTATCTACAAACTTCCAAATACAAAGTTTTCATTTTAATCATGCGTGGTTAGCGTTAGATATTGTGCAACATCTGCCCAACTTGTTACTCGTGTCCTAGCGGCTGTAAATGCTCGTTCCGTTTCTCTGAACGTTAATAAAAAACAGCTATTGTTCTACCATGAAAGCTTGACATGCAAATGAGGTCGGTTGTTTTACTTTGTTTGCTGTCCAAAATGCATGACATTTGCATGTTCAAGTGAAAAAGTGTGTGTGTGTGTGTGTGTGTGTGTGTGTGTGTGTGTGTGTGTGTGTATATATATATATATAATATAGACTCACTCACTCATCATCTATACCGCTTAATCCTGGATTCAGGGTCGCAGGGGGCCTGGAGCCTATCCCAGGAGACTTTGGGCGCGCACACACTACGGCCAATTTAGGAATGTCGATTAACCTAATCTGCATGTCTTTGGACTGTGGGAGGAAACTGGAGTACCCGGAGGAAACCCACCAAGCACGGGGAGAAGATGCAAACTTCATGCACACAGAGACGGGAATCAAACCCGGACCCCGGAGGTGCAAGGCGGCAGTGCTAACCACTACACCACCATGCCGCCTATATATATATATATATATATATATATATACACACACACTGTGTGTGTGGAGAAATTGAGTTTCTAGAAATAAATGAATAAAGTATCATGCGTTTATTCTCCTTGTATTGGATTCAAAATACGTAGGATGATGCTTTTGCCACGATGATGCCACAAATTCAAACCCGGAGCCTAAGTGAAGAAAATTGTGAGTGGGAGAGACATCCATCCTCTCTCTCTATGATCGGAGCTAATCCTGGGCGTCACTTCGGACCGTCACTTCGGGAGAGGGCATATAGCACTTTACTTTTAAAGGCATTCAACAGCCATGTGATGGAGCAGTTTGAAAACAATGCAATTGATAGCATGATGTGTCTCGGAGGAAGTATGCATCAGTCTTTACTTTCAGGGTTGGTTGTTGTTGTATGATAGAGAAGAGCTGGAGGGGAGAATAAATAAAAAAATAAAAATGGGGGGGGGGGGGGGGGAGTATAAAAAATCAAATGGAGGTATTTCTGCGTTTATGATTACAGACGCGAGTGGAAGCGCTGTTTGTTCAGGTGCTGCTATGAAACAAAACAACAAGCTAGGAACACTGTCATATTTCTAGCCAAAGCCGAATAATTAATAATCGAGGTTATAAAACATGACCTTGTTCAGATAGAAGCACATTTTATTTCCAAAACGCTGAAACCGCAGCGTGCAGGTTGCAAGACGCCCTTTAGGTGTTTTGACACATTGTGAACTCATTTTTATTTACAGTTTCATTTTGGTTCACTCGTGTGACCGCGTAACTTTTATTCTCTGTAAAACCGGATAGAGTTCTGATTACGAAGCGATTACTCGCTCATAGCCGGGTCTAAACAGCCCGAGTTGTTGTTGTTGTTTTGTACGAAGCCTCATTCTCTCTCACGGCTGTGTTTACTCTCTCCTGCAGCCGCGTGTGTGGCTTTCCTGTGGTGTCGAGGTCAAGCGGAAGTGTGGAGAGCTGAAGCACAAAAACGCTCTGCACCTCGTGCTTGTTTTCGTACCACATCCTATTTGCACTTTGCGCTTTTCTCGCTCTCTTAACTCTCACCCACAGACCTGAGAACATCCACCCAAATAGTAAATAGTGGTGTTTGTCTTTTTTTTTTTTTCTTTTTTCTTTTAAGAACAACTTCACCAACAACGTCAAGTTAAGGAGTGTGCAAGTTTGAAATGTTGTTTACGACGTCCGACTTGAACATTTGGACGCTTCCCATTCTTTCTTTGCATGAAAGATCTTTTGCAGTTCTGCTCTGCAGGCTTAACATAAGAACAAACGCTCAACATGTGACTCTTGTTTTTCTAATTACCCTCCCTACCACCAGCTTCTTAAACACTTCCTTCCACACACACACATACACAGACAGAGCAGGTGTGCCCCATGACCTCTTTGCTCCTTGTGGTGCTGGAATGGAGAAACCAAACATTACTTCCAAGCAACTGGAAGCGCCGTGAGCGCCGGGTTCACGAAATGGCGGCGGGTAATGAAGCGAGTGCACGCTTGTCGCAATTTCTGCTGTCGCTTCTGAACTTGCGTAGAATTTCTGTTTTGTCACTTGGTGTGGGAAAATGGCTTAGAATAACAAGAAGAACAAGGAGCCTTTGTTGTCATTATATAATGTACAACGAAATGAGGAGTGCAACAATTAAGAGAAATATGCAATTAACTATTAAAAAATAAACAGTAGACAGCAACACATTGCAAAGTGACCTACTTTTTATTGAATTTTTTTTAAATAAATATTATATCAAAAAATGCACGTATGTATCCATGTCTTGTAAGATGATGCAGTTAATTTTATTTTCTGTTGTCATTTAAACCCGTTACATTTAGCGCTTTTGTAGTTTTTCTGCGGCTTCCTAAGAAACGTAAGGCGGAGTTAAGCATTAGCAATGAGAGATCATTTTTTTGTTGTTTTTGTTTGTTTTTTGTCATCGCATGGAAACATAAAAGTTCACAATAAAATGTCCTGTCCATGGACTAGCAATCAACATCAAAATCAAGCAGACTTTTAACACCGCATCTATGAACCTTTAAATGATTTGCGAACGCACCCCAGAGCACACTGCTGCAACATTTCAAAAGCAAAAAAAAAAGGAAAAAGATCTGGAACAATTGTGGTGGAAAAGCTGCGTTAAAGCTCTGACGCTGGAGACTCCTTAACTCAACGTCTTCCTCCGAAACGTCGTTGATCTGAGGAACGTGCGATAGGAAATTGTGTTTGTTGTAACACCTGCACCCCTAAGGCACGCTCAGGTGTTCCCCGGGTTTCAGACAAAAATAGAAGCGAGAGTGCGGGAGGGTGAGTTTAAAGCCACGTATCCAGGTGTAAAGGGATGAGGGTTGTGCTTGTGTCGCTCTTGTGCCGTTTTACCTTTGGAAGCTAAATTTGACTGGAGCGTGCGGTGGAACCTGTACTACTTTTTTGTTTTCTTTTTGGGCGCGTGTATTCGCAAAGCAAGGTTTTTCAATCGCCTACCGCTCTTATCTCCGACTTTGTCTTCACTCGCTTTGTAGTCGAGCAAATTCTCTGACCCGGTGTGTTCTTTGGTTTCTTTTGAATGTATAACACTGAGAACCTGTTTGGCTTCCTGAAAGGAGAGACGGTTCCGGTACAAAAGAAAAATGTTTAGCTAGAATAACAAAAGACGGGGTTTTTTGTTTTGTTTTGTTTTTGTGTCAGCCGATAATCAGGGCGTGAGTAACTTCCGAGTGGCGTAAGAAAAATACAAATGTTCAGAGATTCTGTGGTTATTGGAAAGTAATCAGGTGGCATTGTGGTTGACCCTGTTGTCCTGTTGCCATCCAGGTTGCGACGCTACACAGGATAAGCGGTATACTAGATGATGGAGTGATTTGAAGCACTCGTTGTGTGATGCAGCAGAGCTGCTTGCTCCAAGTTTTTACTCTGATCTTTTTTTCTTTCTTTTTTTTTTTTTTTTTTACTTTGTGGATGGTCAGTAAAACAAGTCATTGTTGTCCCCGTAATGTTACAGAGAAACCACTAACCCACCCTGGTTCTCAAAGCCACCACCATGACCACTCTAGCATTTGTGTTTCCTCATGACTCACCTTTTCATCGCACGGTCTCATAACTTTCCGGTATTTACAGACACCTTCCCTTTTTTTTTCGCGTCTCCCTTGTTTGCATTCTGCTGAAAAAGGAAGTGTGAGCCCAGACTGCTGATAACACGAATCTCCGCACCTTTTCTGCGTGGGATTCGGCATTTAACAGGAAAGAGGAGTCCCTTCTAGGCTCCAGAGTCCTTCCTGTGTCTCTGCAACCTGTTTCCTAAATCTGTACGTAGTGGAAATACCTTGGCCTTAACCTTGGTAGAAGGGCTGTGGGAAACGTTAAAGCTCGTTGGGGGTTTCATCTGTGAAAAAATCAGAAATCATCACGATTAATATCCTCTTAAACTGCCTGCTGCAAAGAAATTAACCAGTAGCCCGGTTGCTGTATTGCTGGATTCCCATAACGACATCAGCAAGTACAAGTTTTTAAAAGTATGTAGGCAGGAGACTTTGGTTTCTTGTCACAGCTTTAATTTAGCTCATTAATAAAACCTTGCTAACTACCAAATGAGACAGACGCAGCCTCCCAAACCAACTACCAAAACACCCAGACTGATCCAGTTTTCATAAATTTGTTACAGTCGTATTTATAAATCTGGTAAATCTATAACTGTTTCTTAAACAACATTGGAGTGAAAAGACAATATCTTTGTCACATTTCGACCAAAGCCATTTCTTATTTCTTCGCCCTCTCTGTAAGATTTGATGCTTTACCTGTGCCCTTCCGGACCCAGTCAGAGATGCGTATCTGTTAGTGCGTGTCTACACTTGTAACAGCCTCAGTGTTCTCATTTAAAGGTTTCCCGAGGGGAGGGGGGCCAGGCGGCAGCTGGAAAGGCACGGCTTTTGGAAAGTGCCATCTGGCCGGTGGGTGTCTGTGGTCGCTGGCACATAGATCCCCTTCTTCTTGCAGAAACAAATGTAGGCCATGCTGGTGACACACCACCACCACCAGCCAGAGGCTTCCGTGCTGCTGTCCGCTCCAGTTTAGAGAAATTTTGCTATAGGTGGCATGATGACAAAATCACAGGATAAGCAAACTTTGCTTGCTTCATCAGGGGTCCCGGCACCTACGCTCCATCTCCATCATCTTAACTTTTTGCTCAACTTTTCTCCATTTTGAATGCCGAGTGTGCTGAAAGTGCTGATGATGGAGGATTCTAGATAACCTCTCTTCTTCCTCATGTACCCATCCATTCATGTTGCAAGGTCTTGCACGTGATCTGGTTCCTTCTTCACTTGTTGCTTGCACTTCCTGCCCCATTGTATACATTTTTGCATTCTGTAAATAGGGACACAGAGTCTCAGTAAATGTCCTTCATAGGGGGGTTGACAATACACGATAGCAGTCTTCTAGGGGCGCCACATTGAACCATTTGATCGACAAGGTCTGGCACAGGTTTTACGTCCGATGCACCCTGTCACAACCTTCACATTTTCTAACTGCATCTTAAGAACCTTGCCCAAGGACCCAACAATGGTGACCTAGCAGTGGCAGGGTCCGAACCCCCGACCATCTGATCAGCAACCCTAAAGCCTCAACAGTCTGAGCCACCACTACTCCAATACTCAATATCACAGTACTTTCCTTTAAATAAAAAAAAGTCAAAGTTCTATGTCATTACTTCAACACATGCTCTTTCCAAATTTCTTTATTTCAGAAAGACAGGACACTCACTCATTCTTTATGCCGTTTATCCTGTACAGGGTCGTGGAATGCCCGGAGCCTCTCCCAGGTGCACATCCTGGACAGGGTTCCAGTTCATCGCAGGGCACACAAGCACTCACTCGCACACTTCAGGGCAGTTCGGAAACACCCGTTAGCCCAATCTGCTTGTGTTCGCATTGGAGAAGGAAACCGGAGTACCCGGTGGAAACCCACCAAGCTCGGGGAGAACATGCAAGCTCTATGCACGCAGACCCTGAGGAGCCCTTCTCCCTGGAGGTGCGGGGCCACAGTGCTAACCACTCCGCTACGGTGTCACCAAGGTTTTTTGTTTTTTTTTGTAATGTATGAAAGCCTTAGTGTATACTTTTTTTCCCCGTGAGCCGCGTACAGATAAATAATTTGCATAAATGCAAGTAAATGGCTGTGAAATATAATCTGCAACAAAGCTGACAATCACAAGAAAACCTCAAATGTTTGTTCATAGTTTTCAGCTCCTATATTTTTTATTATTTTTAGTTTTTGTAGTTCAAGCCGCAGTACTATTTTACGCTTCGCCTGCTTTAGCCTGTTTTTAGCCTCCACCTTTCATTATTCATAAATCTGGAAGGTATGCGGGTGCATGAAAATACTGTATAATTTCGTTTTAAATTTAAATGTAGATCTAGTAGAAAATGGATATCGGAGAAAGAGAGAAAAAATAAAATGAATTCCATCCTCTCCCGGAAGAAAATATTTGATTTGGGGAAAAATCATTTGGACCAGAAATTGTATTTCTGTTAGAGGCGGTAGGAATGGATTTGGTTATATTTATACATTCTTATATTTGCAGTAAAGGTTATAAGATATCACATGAAAATGTTATTATGCAAATTATACTTATTAGTTAAACTTGGTTAATGGTTGCATGTTAGGTGATGTGACTCAATGATTCATTCTTCTTGCTTAATCCTCAGAAGGTCATGAGACAAAATCCCAACCACATTGAGCAACCACTGGAGCTGGAACATTTGCCCACAACTCCTCAGCTGTACATAAACATATAAACAAACAGTTCAGTGACTTCAGCTTTCTCAGCATGAACCAGCTTGGCTGTTATGTACCTGACGGCAGCTTAACGAACCTGATGCTGGTTAGGTTTAATTAAATTGTCTTTATATAGTGCTTTTAACAATGGCCAGTGCCACATAGCAGCTTTACAGAATCAAAATTAGAGGTAATCTGTTAGAATATTATGAGGACATGAGTATGAATCATAATTATCAGTTTGTCCATGATGAGCAAGCTGAGGGTGACAGTGGGAAAGTAAAACTCCCTGCGACGGCAAAAGGAAGAAACTCTAAGAGGAACCAGACTCAACAGGGAACGCATCCCTTATTTGGGTGCTATCAGATAGATATAGCAATTACATTATGACTTTTTTTTTTTTTTTAGCTCATTACTCATATGTACCATTGAGGAGAGTGGTGGTTCAGTGGTCTAAGGGTCTAGGTTGTTAGTTTGGAGAGCTAAGGGTCCGGGTTCCACCCAAACTAAGACTCTAGGTTGTTAGTTTGGGGATCTAAGGGTCCGGGTTCCACCCAAACTAAGGCTCTAGGTTGTTAGTTTTGGGATCTAAGGGTCCGGGTTCCACCCAAACTAAGGCTCTAGGTTGTTAGTTTGGGGATCTAAGGGTCCGGGTTCCACACAAACTAAGGCTCTAGGTTGTTAGTTTGGGGATCTAAGGGTCCGGGTTCCACCCAAACTAAGGCTCTAGGTTGTTAGTTTGGGGATCTAAGGTTCCGGGTTCCACCCAAACTAAGGCTCTAGGTTGTTAGTTTGGGGATCTAAGGGTCCGGGTTCCACCCAAACTAAGGCTCTAGGTTGTTAGTTTGGGGATCTAAGGGTCCGGGTTCCACACAAACTAAGGCTCTAGGTTGTTAGTTTGGGGATCTAAGGGTCCGGGTTCCACCCAAACTAAGGCTCTAGGTTGTTAGTTTGGGGATCTAAGGGTCCGGGTTCCACCCAAACTAAGGCTCTAGGTTGTTAGTTTGGGGATCTAAGGGTCCGGGTCCCACCCAAACTAAGGCTCTAGGTTGTTAGTTTGGGGATCTGACTTAGAAGCAATTGAGGATTAAGGGCAGCTTGGCGGTCCTGGGGGACTGAAGCTGGGACCTTCTGATCAAGTCCCTCAGAAAGAAGAGTTTTTTTCACCCAAAAAAAAAAAAAAACCTCTTGGTTTTATACACCAAATTTACAAAAAATCTGATGGGTGCGTTTTGCTCAACAAACATGATGCGACATTATAAAATGAAACGGTTCAGATAGGCTGATTTAGGTTTTGTTCTAAATGAATAGCTTGAGGTTATTAGGTGAATAAACTCAAGAGATGTTTTTTTTTTATCTTGCTTATTTTTGTCACAGAGGTAATATTACTGTTCCACCACTACTTGTATGTATTATGCAACCGGGTCCTTGGCTTAACTCATATTTTCTTTGCCCGTCACTGACACTGAGGAGGATCATACGGACTTGGTACAATTATGTCACGTCCTGTTCCTGTGTTTCAGTGAGCGGTCACTAGCCCACGCACAGCGGTGCACAGGTGTGTTTAAGGAAGCTGCTGTTAATCCTGTAAAGCGCCAACAAAGCAGTGGCCTAGAGACCTGACAGCTTTACTCCCTGTCCCTGTGTCCCCGTGTCCTCGTCTCTAATCCTTTCCAGGTGCTTCCTAACAGAATTCTCTCTCCCTTTAATCGGCCCACTGGAGGCGAGTTAGTTAGCATCCTCCCTCCCGAAAGCTGTTGTTCTTTCAGATTAGCCGCTTTGCTACCTCGCTCCATCTGTCAGCTGAACAGAAGGAGAGCAGAGGGATGAGAGGAGATGGAGGTCACAAGGAGATAAGGAAGATGATGAGACATGGATAGATATCACAGCTTCGAGCATGTGCTTTGAAATTCTTTAATATGACGTCTCAAATCCTTGTACCGATCATGATCTTGTCTCCGCCCCTTTTTTGTGATCCTGCCCTATGTCACACTCCTGATTTAATTAGCATTTTTGTATATTCTGTTGCTTTTGATTAAACGTCATTGATGCGAGTTCAGGAAGTGATGTCATATCGACATGGCAGCCTACAGCACGAACAGGAAAGGACGCACTAGCATTATAAAAGTACGCGCTTAGCATAAAGTGTTGATTTTGATTTACATAATGCATCAGAGTGAGCTGCCTAGCTTGTTGCGCACAAAAGACAAACCTACAGATGCTTGTGTTTTTATTCCCCACGCTTTGTACCACATGTAATTCCAAGCTGGTCTTGCCATACGTTTGCATCTGAAAAATTCTGACCCGTGTTTTAAGCGTCCATGTTCGCTCGTTTCTGTTGTACTTCCACATTTAGACCCTCACCTATATTTTGTTCCCTTTTTTTTATATATATATATATACACTGGCGATCAAAATTAGAGAACAATTTATAAACAATTGAACATTTCTGAAATAATGTCATCTTCACTGCTCAACAGTTGAAGGAGTTTTTGTCCTGTCAATACCATGCTACCAGAACACCTTTCCCACAAAATAACTAAGACATTTCAACAAAAAACATTATTTTGCAGAAAACACACTGATCAAAATTAGAGAACAACAATGACTGTAGCATGGAAAAAGATTACAACAAAATTTTCTGAAGGTTACAACAGTCAGCAGTTAGTATGAAGTGTACAGGCCTCTGCTCTGAATGACTTCAGCACATCTGCGGCCACAGGACAGCACTGGTCTCTCACGCTGCTCTGGTGTGATTTTGGTCCACTCTTCTTCCAGTCTCTTCCACAGTTCGGTGACTGTACTGGGTTTCTTGGCCATAACTTTGTCGCCAAAGATTTTCCAGAGGTTCTCTGTTGGGTTGAGATCAGGACTATGGGCAGCCATGTCATTATTGCAATGTTTTCAGTTTCAAGGAACTGCTTTATTCGTTTTGCTGTGTGACACGGAGCGTTGTCCTGCATGAACACTGCGGGCCGATTGGGTGATGAACGCAGGGAAGGAAGCATATGATGTTGAAGACGGTTCTGATAAACATTTGCATTCACTCTGCCATGTAGCTGTATAAGAGGCCCAAGTCCTGCTGCAGAAAACATGCCCCAAACCATGACACTTCCTCCTCCACTTTTCACTGACTTCTTTACACACTTTGGGTTCAGTCTTTCTCCAGTTTGTCGCCGAACATAATGTTTCCCATCGGACCCAAATAAATTAAACTTGCTTTCATCACTGAGGTGAACTTTGGACCAGTTCTCCTCTGTCCACACAACATGGTCCTCAGCAAAGCTTAGTCTAGCCTTTTGATTCTTTCTGCTAACGAGAGGTTTGGTCACTGCAGAGTGGGCTTTCAGTCCGAATGCTCTTAAACGTCGAGACACTGTATGACGAGACAGATCCTTACCCTGTTCAGCGCTGAACTGGTGAGCAATTCCAGCTGCAGTGTGGAAACGATTGCCCATTGAGATCCTCCGCGGTATCCTGCCCTCTCTTCCGTGGACGACCAGCCTTCTTGGGCGACCTGAATGAGTTTGTGATGTTGTAAAGCTTCAATATTCTTGAAATCACAGATTTGGAACGACCAACTTGTCTTGCTATGGCTGAAAGGGTCATCCCTTTGGCCTTAATATGGACAACCTGCTGCCGGAGGCTTTCAGTCACTTTAGAACGGCCGACCATCTTGCAGAGTCGGTGAAACTGGAAGTTAGGCTGCCAGTTAAATAGGGGTTGACAGATAATCAAAGAAATTAGCACCAAGTGCCAGATTAACACCAATAACTGGCTGAAGTCATTCAGAGCAGAGGCCTGTACACTTCCTACTAACTGCTGACTGAAAATTTTGTTGTAATCTTTTCCCATGCTACAGTCATTGTTGTTCTCTAATTTTGATCAGTGTGTTTTCTGCAAAATAATGTTTTTGTTGAAATCCCTTAGTTATTTTGTGGGAAAGGTGTTCTGGTAGCATGGTATAGACAGGACAAAAACTCCTTCAACTGTTGAGCAGTGAAGATGACATTATTTCAGAATTGTTCAATTGTTTATATATTGTTCTCTAATTTCGATCGCCAGTGTAGATCATTTGCTTTTGCAGGCTGTGTTCTGTTCCCTGCATGGAATAATGATGAGAACGATCAGATTTTCCCCAACAAACCACAACATCTGCTTCTCACTGCATGTTCCACATATTACTAACAACTTCTACCAGCTAGAGAGTTTTGCTAAGTGTGTTTTGCGTCAGAATGTTCTACATCTCGTATGTCAAGCAATTTCAAAAATGGCAACAAACTTACAAAAAAAGACTTGGAAGTATCTGATGTAACTCTGTCAGACATTTCACTTCTTTACGCTTACAAGTTAATTATTTAATTCAGTTGTGCAAATTATCCTTTGCATCAGTCTGGTGGCAAACTGTCATGTCACTGTACTGGAAAAGTCTTGGCGGCAGGATGGCACAAATCTGTAGGTGTGCAGAAGGTCATGACGTACTCGCGTTTAGTGAGTTTGAGTTGTTTGTGTATATAGTGGGAGTTCACTAATGGCAACAGTCTAGGAAGTGATGCTTTAAATGTTTGCAAGATCAGTAAGTGAACAAGAGAACTGGTTTTCAGCACTGACCAGGCGGTATTTTGTCGATGTGATCTGGCAACCCTGACTGCACCCTCAATCTCAAGTGTTATCCAGAAGTTGCTGGTGTGATTGCAATGAAGAATTGTTTTATTGGGTTCTTGAGCAAAAGCAAACACAAAATGTCTATAAGCTGGTCTAATAAAAGCTCATGTTTACAGAGACTTATATATTTAAACTCAGTGATTGACAAGTCCTGACATTTAATCTGAGTAAACATTTATGGTTTAAGGTCAGTCTGATCACTGCTTTATTTTAAGTGTGTGATATGTCAGAATAATATTAAAGAGAGATAATTTTTTTCAGCTTTTATTTCTTTCATCACATGAAGTCAGAAGTTTACCTTAACTTAGTTAATATTTGGTAATATTGCTGTTAAATGGTTTAACTTGGCCAAATGGTTCGGGTCACTTTTCACAAGCTTCTTACAATAATTTGCTGGACTTTTAGCCCATTCCAGACAGAACTGGTGAAACTAAGCCGGGTTTGTAGCCGTCCTTGCTTACATGTGCCTTTTCTGTTGGACTGACGTCAGGGCTTTGTGATGGCCACTCCAATAGCTTGACTTTGTTCACCGTAATCCATTTTTGCCATAATTATGAAAGTTTGCTTGGTCATTGTCCATTTGGAAGACCTACCAAAGAACCAAGCTTTAACTACCTGGCTGATATCTTGAGCTGTTGATTCAATACATCTACCTTCTTCATGATGTCATCTATTTTGTGAAGAGCACCAGTCCCTCCTGGAGCAAAGCCCCACCACACCATGATGCTGCCACCCCCCGTGCTTCACGTTTGGATGATGTCCTTCAGCTTGTAGTCTTCCGCAGTTTTCCTCCAGATTACAATAGTCATTATGGGGGGGAAAGGTTACATTTTTCTTCCATCAGACCAGAGGATATTATTCCAAAAAGTAAGATCTCTGTCCCTATGTGTAGCTGCAAACAGTAGTCCTGAATTTTTTAATGGTGGTTTTGGAGCAGTAGCTTCTTCTATGCTGCGTGTTCTTTCAGGTCACGTTGATATCGGTCTCGTTTTATTATGATTATAGATATTTTTGTACCTCTTGCCTCTCCTGTTATTCTGGGAGCAATTTGTACCTTTTAATGCCAAAGTATTCATCTCCTTTCTGAGCAGTATGATTGCGGTGTGCTCCAATGATGTTTATACTTATTACTTAGTACTGTTCGTACAGATGACCATGATAGCTTCAGGCATTTGGAAATGGTTCTCAGGGATGAAACGGACTTGGATGATGTCTTTTGATTTTCGCATGATGTCAAACAAGGAGGCGCCGAGTTTGAAGGCGAGCTTTAAAATACATCCATATGTACACCTCCAATTGAGTCATATGATGTCACTTGGCTTTTAAATCAGAAGTTTCTGTAGCCATGACAACATTTTCTGGAATGTTTTTAAAGGCAAACTAAGTCAACTAATTGTATGCAAACTTTCTAACTTGACATTCTAACTAGTTTTGATATAGAAGGATTTCACCATACAGACCTGGCAACCCTGACGCTAGTAGTCGTTGTAGTAGTAGTAGTTGTAGTGGAAGTGGTGGTGTTAATGTGATGGACCATGCATGTTCATTTTCTTTATTTTATTTCCCTTCTCGTTTTATTCTCATAACTTTCGCACTTTGTTTTGTCTGAAGCTCTGCGTTTCTGTCACTGCATGTTCTGTTGTTTTTTTTAGTTTTTTTAAAAATTCTTTTTCTTTTTTCTCCTGTCGGAGGAAACGAAGCCGCCGTTATTACGCCTCATAATCTGACGCCAGGAAGAGGGTCTGTTCCCAAAAACAAAAGCTAATTTATGTTAGCCTTTCACATAGCCTCATCCTGTTTTGGCTCCAGACGAAAACAAACTTATGCCAGGAATCTCTGCTCGCATACACACACACACACACACACACACACACACACACACACACACACACACACACACACATGCAAATGTGTGCCGACAGAACGTGCTTTAAGAAATACATTCATGAATCCTAAAATTCATTAGGTTTTTTGTCATTAAAATTTCTAATTGAATGTAAAAAGGATAAACATTTTTAAATGTACCTCAGAGAACAACGACTATCTATTTTTACAAGGTTTCTTTTTTACTATGAAATGTTTGACATGGAACTTTTGCATAGAATTGGCCAGAACTAGCATTTATGCTAATATTATGAGGATATTAATTGATTTCCAAATGATTACATAGATTTCACTTTTCGTAAAGGTACAGTTTGGTACTTTCAAAGTGTCCGAGCTCGTCACTCAGTATCTATGGATAATTTCTACATAATGTTTAAAAGAGTCAAATTACTGGGCTGCATCAAGCAAAGAAAACAACGAAGTTCTAACACGCTCATCACGTGTTAACCTCTTCGACATGTCCGTGGCTGTGAACAAAGAGAAACTTGTAAATAACTCATGAAAGAATAAAGTTACATTAAAACCAAGCACACCATTGTTTTTCTTGTGAAATTCCCAATAAGTTTGATGCGTCACATGACCCTCTTCCTATTGAAAAAACAAAAGTTGGATCCAAGATGGCCGACTTCCAAATGGCCACCACGGTCACCACCCATCTTGAAAAGTTTGCCCCCTCACATATACTAATGTGCCACAAACAGGACGTTAATATCACCAACCATTCCCATTGTATTAAGGTGTATCCATATAAATGGCCCAACCTGTAGTGTCTACAAGCCTCCGGAGGCGGGGTTATGATCTGGGGTTGTTTCAGTTGCTATTTCAAATTATTAGGCAGCATCAAGCAAAGACAACAACTAAGGAGATTTTTTTTTTTTTTTTTTTTTTTGGTAAAAATTGTCAGAATTTATGTTGAAAATAAAGACACAGATTGCTTGTTTATGTAATCTTTAGGATTTTCTGATGACACGAAATATTTAATTTGAGCGTACATGCACATACTATTGCACATACTGTAAATTCACCTATATATAGTTTCTGTATATCTTTATTCCACATATTTATATCTGTAGATTTACAATTATTCTGTACATTAATTTATCCATCTCTGCTCACTTTACACTATATATATATTTTTTCCCCTGTAATTTCAATTTATACGTAGACCTTATTTTTATCCTGTATTTATATAGTTTTATAGATCTGTATATATGTTTATATTGCACTGCTAACTTGCACTTCTGGTTAGATGCTAACTGCATTTCGTTGCTTTGTAACTATGTGCAATGACAAAGTTGAATCTAATCTAATCTAATGCTAAGGCTTAATGAAACAAACTTTTTTTTTTTTTTTTTTTTTGAGGAAAAGGGATTTCAAGCATGAGATGTTAAACAGATTTCACAAATTAATGCAAAGATCAAATTTTTGAAATATATTTCGAGATAAAGTGTAGTAAAAGTGGCCTGGAAAAGAGACGGAGGGAAAAAGAATTTGGATTTGATCGAAATCGTTCTCATGAGTTTGTTATAAAGTTAATCTGTCCTGTAAAAGTGACATCGGCGCGACACGCGCCGATCTTTGAAATCGCGTTTAAGGATCTCGCTTTCGGTCAGGTGACGCGTCGCTTCTGTGTCTAAGCAGCATTATAGCTGGTTTCTAATCTTTTAAGATGCGGCTGCACGTTCACGTCACTAAAAAGCCGTGATCCTCTGATGGTGTTTAGCGCCAGACGAGAGCAGCGTCCCTTCTGTCCCGGCCGTCTGTTCCGGGACGCAGGAAGCAGGAAGCTGAAACGGACGTGTTGATGCTCGGGTTGCTGTTGAACGGATTAACAGTTGCTTTCGGTGTACTGTACGTATGTGTGTGAGAGAGATGAAAACATCGCGTCTTTAAACGACCTGAAAGAACGAGTTGTGATGGTGTCATGACGGCTCGTTGCTTTTTTTTTCTTTTTTTTTTTGCTTGTTTTGTTCGAGTCCCATCTGTTCTGTTGCACTCGTTAAACCGCACCTCTTCCTGACCTTGGCAGCTCCAAAGACGCTCGGTTTAATACTTGCCTGTGAATCTGTGGACATTTCACAGCTGGAGGTTCTGTAATTAACATTGTGCACCAACACACACACACACACACACACACACACTTCGCCAGTCAGAAAAGTGTTGCATTCAACCCAAACAAAACCAGTTCTGCAACTCTGATTGTGACATTGTCTCTCCGTTCCTGAGTACACTTTATTGTATGAACAATGTGTAGCATATTGTGTGTGTGTGTCTCTCTGTATGTCTCTCTCTCTCTCTCTCTCTCTCTCTCTCTCTCTCCTGGCAGTTCATTTGTCTTTATTGCCTCTAGCACCCTCTTCCCGACTAATTGTTTGATCTGGCTGAGTCAAATACCTGATTGTTTCTCTCCAGAGCCAAAAGAAAGTTTTTCTACGGGAATTTGCGTCTTTATCCCGCAGTGGGTTTGGTGAACCACAGGACAGTAGTAAACGTCTCTACAAGACCTCAAACGCTCACGGTGCTTAGTTCGGAGCTATTCAGTCAGTGGCATGACAAGCCAGGACACACTCGACCTACCTGGCTTAAAATGGGTGTGTATAGTGTGTGTGTGTGTGTGTGTGTGTGTGTGTGTGTGTGTGGGCGCATGACTCTGGTGGGTGGCCTGGCACAATGAGATCGTATGTCTGCGTTACACCTGGCTGGATTTGACTTCTCATCACGCAGTGCGCGGCTACTCAAATATCAGAAAACCTATAGACGGTTTAGCCGCCGTGTTAACGTGGGTTTATTTGTGACTCCTTGCTGCGGGGGATAAAGGAGCGATCTGAAAAACCACACAACGTGCTTTTCTTTGTAGAGCAAGAACAGCTCACGGATGAGGGAAGTCTTTGTCAGGGTTCAGGGTTCATCTGACAAATTTTGAGAACGTGTTCCATTCATGTGCATCGGATCACCAACACCATGATGATCACGATGAGGTTTTTAAACTGCTTCATGGTTCTCTGGTTTCTTCTCGCCTTGCAAACAGCACCTTTTCTCCCAGTCTTCCTGGGATTCGACCCCTGAATCCAACATCTGAACAAGATAATATCCAACAAACAACCACTTTTTTTTTTTTTTTTTTTTTTTTTAAACTGAGTTAAATTTCCACCTGTTCAGACCTGTTGGAGTCATGAAATCACTTAGATAGAACCTGTCTGACAAAGAGAAGCATGCTAAAGGATCAAAATAAAGTAATTGACCTGGATCAGTCTGGAAAGGGTTACTACGGCTTTGGGACTTCAGTGAACCACGGTGAGAGCCATTATGCGCAAATGTAGAAAACTCAGAACGGTGGTGAACGACTCCTTCAGGAGCTCTTAAAACAACCCTGAACAACACCTAAAGATCTGCAGGCCTCGGTTGAGGTCAGTGTTCATGATTCAACAATAAGAAAGAGACTGGGGGCAAATCCATTGGCCAATGGCATCCATGGGAGAGTTCCATGGCGAAATGCTGGACATGCCTCCGCAGTGATGTAGTGATGATGAATATGCCATTCTTTTGAAGCTCCAGTGCTCTACAAATGGTTTGGAAGCAGCTCGTAATTGCATCATGATCGCCGTTTTGTTCTGATCTGGCCTGGTTATTATTAGAATTGTTATTTTTCTTCGTACTGAATGAGCTCAAGTTCTCTGGAGAAATGGGAACTGATCCAAGGAGCAGTGTAACACCACTACAGGACTGCACTCTGAGAACGTCCTCCTCCTCTTTCAGATTCAGCACCGTGCTCTGAGGCTATGTGAGACGCCGTGGATCCACCGGATGCTCTAATTACATGGCACTGGTGGCACGGTCCCACAGCCAACACATAATAACCTTCATCCTGTCCTCCTTTAATTACCCCCACATACACTGCGAGAGAGAGAGAGAGAGAGAAGTGTGTGTGTTATTACCCAGGATACCCCCAGGGCCCCAGCCCCCTGTTTACAAATTCCTTTCATACTTCAGGATCTGCGGGACTTCTGTTTAGGAGGAGAGGAAAACAGCTGTTTGAGGAGCGACAGCTTCCAGAAAAGGGCCGTTCTCAGCAGCGAGTGCTCTCCGAATCACCCTCCAGGAATGTGTTGAAAATGTACTCAGAACCGGAGTGGAACGAAGCCAGGGAACCGCTGCACTGAGCCGTGTTTTGTCTCGAGTGGAATGAATGGGGAGCTCGGCGAGTCAGGATGGGGAGGGGGGGCGGGGGGGGGGGGGGGGGGGGGGGGGAGTGGCGACGGTGGATTCTGCTGGTTGTTATGGAAACAACTGAGGACAAGGTGTCCTGAAATGCCACTGCAGTGAGTTTTTTTTATGTGTGTTTCAAGGCTAGACAAACCTCATGTAGCGGTTATACTGACCTACAGAGAGATTCGGTACGTTTATGCAAACGGACGCTTGATCACGAACTAGCTGGTCCCCTAAACGCCTCTTGTTTAATCTGGGTTTCGGTAACTTTCAGTCGTGTAAATGTTATTGAAGGCCAAACCAAACTAAAATGTGAAACAACATTCAATAAATGTGGCAGTCATATTTGGGTAAAATCACCACATTCGTGGTCCAATAACATACAATAAGCCAAAACATCTACAGTCTTTTTAAATGGTACCATTACTTTCGTCCTCCTCGAATGGTTTGTCTTATTTGTGATTCAGATTGATTTATCAAGCATCTTTATATTGGTGTACCCTAGGACCACTGTCCAATTTAGCGCCCCTGTCTAAAAACAACATCCAAAATGGCCACAACCAATGGAGTTGTGAGGAAACATCCTGATGGATATGATGTCATAGGTGTGTCAAGCGCGTGGCCTAAGGGGTGATCGTCATAGTGTATGACTATCAAATGCAGAAAGTTCAGGAATTTCACACTGATCTTGCAGTGACCCCTTTAAAAACCTCTATTTAGATATTTTTCCAACTTCCACTAGGGGCGCTAAACTGAAAAGAGATAAGAAATTAAAATAATTAATAAGTCAAGTCAAGTCAATTTTATTTATATAGCGCTTTTAACAATTGACATTGTCGCAAAGCAGCTTTACACAATAAAAGAAGTAAGTTTGTATGCAATGTGTATGAATCAAAATGATAAGATTGTCCCTGATGAGCGAGCTGAGGGCGACGGTGGCAAGGAAAAACTCCCTGAGATGGTAACAGGAAGAAACCTTGAGAGGAACCAGACTCAACAGGGAACCCATCCTCATCTGGGTGATAACGGAGAGCAGGGATTGATCAGCATAATAATGTGTAAGACTGGAAGTTCAGTATAACAGGAGATGTGTTTAAAATTAAAATTAAAAGGAGTCCAGTTTGTTCCTGGAGGCTCAGGTAGACTGTAGGAGATTCCAATCCTGAGCTATCGAACAACTGAAGTCACAGGTCCCCAGAGAACAGCTGTCAGCATCAATCGAGGACAGGACAGTCTTGCTGGAAACCATCCCCAGCCACCACACGAATCCAGGCAGACCACACGGGGCATCCATGCGACGAGATCTCCAACCAGAAGCAGGACTCCAGGACGGGTTACTCCAGTGGGCAGAGGGGTCTGGATCACTCGCAACTCAGGAGTGATATGTATAGCTCGACAGAGAGACAGAGAGAGGGAGAGAGAGGAGAGAACAGAAAATAAGGAGAGATGGCAGTTAGGTCTGGTCACAGTCAACATGTATAAGGTGAATGAATAAGCGATTTAAGCGAGAGACTGGAACCCGTCTCCGTCTCCAGTATTGTGCAAGTCTTTTTTTTTTTTAACTGTTTTTTTCATTATTTGTTTTATTTTATGACTTTATTATTAAGTTTGTACTACAACATTTCTGATTTTTTTTATTTTTTTTTATTTAACTTTACTGAAAAAATAAAATAAAATTTTATCCCGGAAAAGAAAGCAGAACTTTATATAAGCAACCACTTTTTAGGCAAAAAAACAGTCTTAGATCTTTTTCACACCGAAAAGAAACAGGTGCGGCAATCAAAGTCCTCACAAGAACTTTGTGTGTGCGTGTGTTTCTGCAGGACGCTCAGTAAAAATTGGTGGCTAATTTTCTTAAAAATAAAACTGCGCAAATTATATCTGAGACTAAAGGACTTCTCAAAGCATCGTTACACCAAATACTAACTTTGTTCTATTAATTCATGTTTACTGGCCTTTATTTATTTATTTATTTATTTATTTATTTATTTTCTGAAGACATCCCTGCTCTACAGTATTTGTTTATATTTTTGCACAGAACTGTATAATATCTCAATTCTGTACCTGGGAGTGTTATTCAAATCTGAAGCAGATCAGGCCGGATTCACATTAGTATAAATTTCCTTATATTGCAATAAACTCGCGAGCGAACATTTCCCCCTAAATAAACGCACGAGTCGCAACGGTTTCTTTAGAGAGTTTTTCCGCTACGCTTTTGAAAATGTTAACACACACACACAGTGCAACAGTGGGATAATTTTGTCGACCTATATTATAATAACTATAAAGCCACGGTCCGGGTGTATCATCAATACAGTAATTACAGAAGAAGAATTAATAAACAAAAACATGTTTCTAGAAAAGCAATAATTCCACTTTTTCTTGTCCTGAACTTCGCGTCTTGGCTGAAAACTGATACCCCACGTGAAAGCTTTTCACACAAACATTATATACTTACTTACTTATCCAAATATGACATAAAAGTATAAATCTATAATCAAATCAATTCTAAGTAAAGAAAAACAAGTCTGTTTATATGTAAACTGTTTATATGTCCAGTTCTGAAACGGTCCTTTCCAAATCTAATTCCAGTCTTTGCTGTTTATTACAGTATTTCTCTACTTTTTTTTTTTTTTTTTTTTTTTTTTTTTGATTTTTCCCCGATTTTTCTCCCTAATTTAGTCGTGTCCAATTCCTCCCCGTCACTAGGGGGCTCCCACATTAAGGCTACTACTACCACTCAGCCGGGAGGGCCGAAGACTATCACGTGTTTCCTCCGAACCACGTGACGCCAGCCGACCGCATCTTTTCGAACTGCTCACTCGCGCACCGTTGGGGGCGGCGTAACACACTCGGAGGACAGCGCTATCCACTCCCTCTGTTGCGCGAGCTCACAGACCCCCCTGACTGGCTGTAGAGCCGTGATTAATGTGGGAGCACTAAGTACCTCTCATCGCTCCCCTCTGAGAGAGCTCGGCCAATCAGCTCTCTCTAGACCTCCGGCTGCGAGAGGTTACAGCACCACCCGGGATTCGAACTGGCGATCTCCGGATGATAGGGCGAGCGCTTTAACCACTGCGCCACTCGGAGGCCCCAGTATTTATCTTCTGATATATTCACACTGATATCCAATCTGACTTTATTATTTATTTGTTTATGTGTATTTTTTTGGGGGGGGGGGGTTGATTGCTAGGGGATTGCTAGCATCGAGCATCAGATCAGTGTCGTCTCAGTTCCGCTGCCTTTTGGAACTTGGAGAGCGATATTTTGTCTCGTCTTTTCCGATCATGAACAGACACCACAGCACGAGTCCAAACTGTTGCCAGTGGGGAGAATTTTTTGTAGCCCCAAACATTTTGTCCCAAGAGCGTATTCTTCTGGCTTGCTGATGGCGAATGAAACGGCAAGTTTAATCTCAAACATTGTCGGCGTGTCCTGTTTGTGACCGTCGTAGCAGAGCGAGGTTCCTCCTCTCGCCGGTCTCAGGGGACGCCTCGAGGGCTCTACTTCCTGTTTTGGTTAAAAGTCTGTAGTTCAGAGTCCATGCGTGTCCCAGCCCTGAAAGCTCAATTAGAGCAGCATGAGAACACCTTTGCCCTCCTTTTAGCCCGGGGCTGTCATGCAAAACAGGAGCGACAACAACAACACCCAGGTATTCAGGTAGAGGAAGGCCCTCATGGAATGTCCCAGTGTGCGTCGACTATATGATGGTGAACCGCAAACATGTACAGTCAGTTACGTCCATAAATATTTGTAGTAAAAAAAAAATAAAAAAAAGGGCGGTTTAGGAATTACAACCATATTTTTACAAAGTCATTTCATTTCCACAGGTTCAACTGACTGATTAAAAAGTGTTGAAGTTGCGTTTGGTAGATGTTCATGGGAACTGTCCATAGGCTCCCAAGACCTCGTGCGAGTGAACAAGGCCATGATTTGGCTGATGAAAAACAACCCAGACCTGTCAGAAAGAGAGAGAGAGAGACAGCGAAAGAGAGCAACAATTTGGTACATTCTTTAAAAAAAAAAAAAAAAAAATTAAGAACGCAATAGTGAGCTCGGCAACACTAGAAAACAGACTAGAAGGCCAAATTAAATGGATGAACACAGAATTCTTCCATTGATAAAGAAAAAAAAACCCCCTTCACAACATCTAGCCGTGTGGCATTGCCAAAGTCTACAATCAAGAGAAACCTTCATGAATGTAAATACAGAGGAGCTACCTCAAGAGCAGAAAGACCAGATTAGTTTACTAAAAATAAACCTCTAATAAAGAAGGTTACGTGTCAGAATGATGGAAAGAGAAGATCATGGAGAAGGAAAGGAAGGGCTCATGGGCCAAAGCTCGCCGCCTCATAATCACGCACGCCGGAGGCAGTGTTATGGCGGCACCGGGTCTCTGGTGTTTATTCTTATGCTAAGACTGTTGATAGACGTAGCAAGATGGATTCTGCTCAGATTCGGACAAACACTGCTACCAGGACAGCGCCGCACGGTCCGCACGGTCGCTGGTTTCCGACCCAAAACGTACTGCGTAAACAACCCAAGAACAGAAGAACCGGAACACAAGAAATCAGAATGCAATGATGTTTGAAGACGTTCTGTAAGGACATAACATATCCATATATGAATATGTTATTTTTTTTAAAAATATTTTACATTTAGTCCTTTTTATTTAATAATTGAATTTTTTATTTAAAGAAAAGAGATTGTCTTAAAAAGAATATACATTTCCTATGTGTCGGGTTTTGTTGTCTAATGCTCATGAAAACGTTTAAGAAATTGGATTTTGTCTTATTATTTTTATTATACAGTATGTAAAGTGGATATATAGTTAGATAAATAGTTTAATACATATTTTCTTTCTTTCTTTTTTTTTTCACAGATTATTTATGATGAGGCATGCTTTTTAAATGCTTGCGTTTCGGAAAAATTCACAAAAAAACAAAAGTTATCTAGTTATCACTCTTCCTCCAGCTGCGAGTCGCAGGTCCTGCCTCAGGCGCGCGCCTTCACATCTCGGAACGCCACATTCCCGGATTATTTCCAGCTCCAGCCCACACAAAGGACAGCGACAAGCTCGAAAACGCCACACAATAGTACAGCAGCAGTGGGACAGGAAGTGAATACAGAAAGAACAGGAACTTCCCCTGTCCTCAGAGCGAGCAAGCCAGGCAGGATGAGAGAGAGAGGGGGGTCTGGTGAAAAGCCAGCATACCCCAGGTAACCTTTCACCTTATTGGCCTCGAGGGCCTCCTCTCCCTGGAGCGGCGAGAGAAGAACAACAGGGCAGATGACACGGTGGAGAGATGGAGTCGGGTGATAAAAGTGCTTTAAAAAAAAAAAAAAAGCAGACCATCATTGTTCTGGATCTCAGGGGGGGCTGGTGAGTGAGCAGGCACTTACAAAACAGCAACTCCACCCAGGAACCCGCAGGGAAGTGGCCTGTCAGTGTGTGTGTGTGTGTGTGTGTGTGTGTGTGTGTGTGTGTGTGTGTGTGTGTGTGTGTGGAGAGGTGAGGGTGCACAGCAGGCAGATCCTACTGAGGAAGTGTGTTAGTAATGCCCCATGACTTCTTTGCCCTCCTCTGAAACACACACACACACACACACACTGACATCCTATACTTCTCAAATTCAAACTTTCTCATGTGTACAACACAGTATAATATTCACTGAAATGCTTTGACATCTGTTTGTGACCTTAAAAAATTAAATATAGAATGAAATAGAATACGAATTTAAGATGAGGGAAATTACACTCAGAAAAGAATGTAACATATAAAATCTGACTATATGATATAATGTGGAAATGACTTTATATATAAAATCTACAAAGATACAGTAAAAATACATTTGAATTAGAGGTAAAAAAAAAATATATATATATATAAATGATTTACGGAATGTGCAAAATGAAAAGGGTGTTGGATGGAAAGAGGAAAAGGACGTCTTTCTGAGGACGCGCCTCCTATTTAAGGACCACCTTCTGAGGACTCGTGAATTTGTGCCTTTCTCATGACTACCATTCACAAGATAAACCCTATCTGACATTCTTCTAATTGAAGGAACCTGTCCTGATCCTCAGCGAGATATAGAAACATGCCTCCACACACACACACACACACACACACACACACACACTTCTTCCCCCTGCTAGAGTTTCTCATGTAACTCATTTGACTGCATTTGGATGTAGGGAAACGATTTCGACCTCGTTCTGGTTTGATTCTCGACAACGATCGCGAATCAACAGTTACGCTCATTTGACTGCATGAAAAACACACGACGCAGATGAACGGCGTGTTTGCGCGTCACGTCGCATCATGGCCGTGTTGTCGATAACAACAGGAAGAAGTGGGTTTGTTATCAGATCGCCACCTGGTCGCGCGAGGGCCCGCATCGCACATGTCTGCCTTAGCATGAACTTTTAAGTGCGGTGTCGCTTCGCGTGACTCGGCAGAGGTGGAGTCGCGGATCAGACGCCAGGGAGACGACAAAAGAAGCAGGGCAGCGGGGGGAAACTGATACTCAAGAGATAACGCGAGAGCATAGCCGGATAAGCGTTGGGTAACCCTGAGCTGCTGCGTCTACTGAGAAATGACACAGTTATAGGAAGACCTATGGTGGTGTTTTTTTCTTTTTCTTTCGCGGCCTCACCTGCATGTGTAGTGTACGTCTGATTCGCACAAACAGATGCAGAAAGACTGTACTTAATATATACTTTTTTAATTTTGAGCCACTTTCCCAGAGATTTTGTAGTATTTATATGCTACCCGATGTATATGGAAATGCTCACAGCGGCTTCATCAGACCTTCGGCATCCCAGATCATAATGTTCTCTATATAATATTAATAATAACATGGAAGAGTTTAAGTCAATCCAGGACTTTTGGTTGTACCATTACACGAGTAAAAACTCTTTATCTCCATTATTTTACTTATGCCAGTGTTTCACTAGTGCATAGTTCACACCTTTTCTATCATAACACGTTCAAGTCAAACCGGGACTCTTGATTGTACTAAAAACTAAAAACTTATTTTATTTCTCTATATAGTCCCCTATAATCTATATGATACACTAATGCAATTATCCCAGAGTTTCACTAGCGCCATCAAGGTTGAAGGTTTTCTCAGGATGCCGGAGCCATGATCAGACTGCCTGAAGCACCGGCCTCCCAGGAACGTCTTAAATGGCCCAAACATGTGGAAACGACTTGGAGCGAGGTCAGGACTGTACGGGGGGGATGTGGCAATGTGGCAATAACTCCCAGCTGAGTTACTGTAATGTGTGAGACAGATCCGACTCTTTCTTCAGCAAGTTGGTGACAATTTATCTGTCGATATTTTTTTTTTTTTTTTTTTTTTTTAAGGATCAGGTGTTTCATTCGCCGAAAGTTCACAGGAGCGGCTGCAGGGCGCTCCGAGGGTCTTCTTCAAAAAGTTTGCACCGTTCAAATGTTTTACTGTGTGTCATCAACGTACTGTGCTTAAAGTCTTTTGTAAATGTTAAACACTTTGATACCTTCAAGTCCCGGTTTGACTTGAACACCCACGATATAAATATACATTTATACATACACCTATACACTCCAGCATTGTCATAAACCTCAGAGGTCTGAGCTCTCCCACATTCAAAAGACCTCACACTGTTTTTTTTTTTTGTTTGTTTTTTTTCTCCTCCAGAAAGACTCGGACCAACACCCAGTCCGTGTCGAAACTCGGAGGAAGCCTTTTTAAAGGAAGCTGACTGTTATACGAAGCTCCCCGCCGTGCATCGTATGTTAAAAGCTCTGAAACTGCACACACCTTTGTGCTCGCGTGGTCACTCCGCATGTCAATGGCAGGCCTAAATGGACTATTAAGGGTTGTTGACCTCGACCTGCCTACTGGAGCCAGCGTGTCTGAGAACGCAGCAGCGAATCTCCGGCGTCTACTTTATGTTCTCCATCAAAATGACAAACCTTTTTTTTTCCCCCCCTTACAAACACCAGAGCACCGCAGGCCCTCCGGGTCGTTTCAAAAGAAGGGCTCAGAGGCTTTTAACCTTAAAAAAAAAAAAAAAAAAAAAGCAATTGAGCTTGAGTTAGCTAATGGGCAGAAGAATCATGTTACCTAAATAATAATAATAATAATAACATGATGTTACATGACATTGTATGAGGGTTGCCATGACATGGTTATGACGTGCTTATGACACGTTTACACCAGTTTTATGCCTCAGCGTTTGAAATAAAGAGTTTGTGGTCATTGTGTAGGCAATGATTTTAATACCAACAGTAATGAACAATGTAGTTCTATATAAAACTGTTTATCATAATTACACTATGTATTCAAGCCGTAATGTTTATATGAATCACTAATACACACTGTATTTATATCTTACAGTACTGTAATATGTCTTTTAGTAGTTTAGTAGCTCATGTGACAGATCTAGGTCGTGTCATTTAAGGAAAGTGTGTCTGAGTGTTATTTTAATTTCATTTTATTTAAGAGCATGCGCTGTCACGGCATTCATTCGTCTGATGAATCTAAAATGATTTATTAAAAAAAAAAAAAAAAGGAACCTTAACTGATCCGAGTCGTTCAGGAAGTGTTAAAGTGTGCTGACGGCTTCACTAATGTGTTTATTGTTCAGTCACTTCACACCTCAGGTCAGGACGACCTCCAGAGCGGACCTGAGGAAGGAACCACCGTGTGGCACGAGACACTTCAGGTGATTATGTGTCACATTGGAACTCTGAATCTTCATATGAATTCGTGCCCATTCATTCGGTAGAGCATTTATGAGCTCAGGTTTGTTGACCATGAAGGCCTGACTCTTTGCAATCTCGGATCCAGTTCATCCCAAAGGTTCTCGATGGGGTTGAGGTCAGGGCTCTGTGTTCGGGCCGGTCAAGTTCTTCCACGCCGAACTCATCAAACTCGTGTCTTTATAGTCGTTGCTTTGTGCACTGGGGCTCAGTCATGTTGGGGCCTGATTGAAACACCTGAATTTAATCATTAACAGGTTGGCCAAATATGTTTGTTTCCCTATAGAGTGTTTGTTACCTCCGACAGCAATAAAGAAAATGTAATAATAAACAAAAGAATAAGCAAAAGAGAAGTTGCACTAAAATATAAACATAATATATACAATGGAATTTGTGTGTGTTGACCTTCACGCAAACAGGAAAACAAGTATTTGTCAGAAATAAGGAAGTACTGCACTTCTTGTAGTAGTAGTAATAATAATAATAATACTATTAATATATATAATAATAATAATAATAAACAGTCCTGGATGTAAAGTATTTAGTGCATTAACAGGTATAAAGGTAAAATATATAAAGGTGTGTCTGTGTGCATGTGTGTGTTTGTGCATTGTGTATATGAGTGCATATATGTGTATGTGCGTATATATATATATAAAAATTAAAATTAAAATTAAAATTTTATTTGACACATACACAGTCATACACAGTACGATATGCAGTGAAATGCTTAGGCGACCGCCCGTGACCTTAGAATAAAATACTATTAAAGACTATTTTATACAAAAAATATAATAAAGAAAGTAGAAATAGATTTAACTAAGAATAAAATATATGTACAGTATACAAATATACAAATATACAATAATAAAAATATAAGAAAAATACAAGAAAAAGAAAAATATAAGAAAAACATAAGAAAAATATAAGAAAATAAGAAAACCTGGGTGTAAATATAGAAAAAATAAATATATGATATAAGAAAAAAAAAAATATATATATATATATATATAGTGTCTTTGTGCTCTATGTACAGTATTTGTGTGTGAATAATAATTCTAATATTATAATGTCAACTAAGTATGACTTTTATTTTATAATGCATGTTTGTAAAAAGTGTCAATTTACCCTAGTATGTGTGTGTGAGAGATTTGGGGGTGGATGTGTGTGTGCGTGTGTGTGTGTGTGTGTGTGTGTAACCCGAGCTTCAGTGGAGTCCTGCTCTCTCTCTCTCTCTCTCTCTCTCTCCTTCCTGCGCTGTTTGTTTGCGGTCAGTTGATCCGGAGCGGAAATTCCTTTCCGTTTTTGTGAATGACAAACTTATTAACAATTCAGCGGCGCAGGCCCCGGTTTCCATCCGGCCCCCGTTGCCAGGGCGACGGCGCGCTCCGAGCGCTGCGATTGGTCGGCGCGCGATAATGTCGGCCTTGAAACGCCGCGCCCTCGCCTCCATTCAGTAACACACACACCCTCTCTCTCTCTCTCTCTCACTCACACTCACACACTCACACACACTCACTGAGACGCAGAGAGACGCGGACAGAGACAGAGAGTTAGACCACAGAAGAAAAGAAGGTTTGCTTTGGGGGAGCAGGACGCAGCAGTGAATCTCTACTGGAGTTGTTGTTGTTGTTTTTTTTAACGCACGCACACACACACGCACACAGCGCGCGGATCTGGATCCTAAACAGATAAAAACAGAACTCGGAAGAAGAAGACGCGGTTATATAACCGGAAGCGGCGCGTGAGTGAGTGAGTGAGTGAGTGAGGGCTCGAGCGTTACTCTCAGGCGCGCGCGTGAGTCATTGATAAACGCGCAGGCATTTCTGAGCGCACGCGCATGAATGGACGGAGCGCGTCTCGTCTCCAAGATCCATTAATACAAATCGGATTTATTTTTTTCTTCTTCTTCTTCTTCTTCTTTTAATCAGCGCTTTTGTCGAGGGTGCGTGTGCGCATTATTGTTGTTGTTTATTATTATTATTATTATTATTTTTATTATTTTTTTAAAATTCATCATTATTATTATTGTACCGAGCATGAGCGCGCGCTCCGGCCTGGCCTGCTAAAAGCCCCGACGCGGCCCTGCGCACCCACGACGCTCCGCGCAAACCCAGAACGGAAACCCCGATGCTCGATAAGTTCCGCCCCGCGCAGCCCGACGCGGCGATGGCGATCAGCAAGAGCGTCGCGTGGCTCCGCGAGCAGCTCGAGACGCGCCGCGAGCGCCTGCTCGTCATGGACTGCCGCGCGCGCGAGCTCTACGACTCGTCGCACGTCGCGGCGGCGATCAACGTGGCGATCCCGAGCCTCATGCTGCGGCGCCTCAAGAAGGGCAACCTGCCCGTCAAGTCCCTGCTCTCGGACGGGCAGGACCGCGAGAGGTTCGCGCGCCGCTGCAGGACCGACAGCATCGTGCTGTACGACGAGTGCAGTCGCGAGTGGAACGAGAACGTGGACGGAGGCTCGGTGCTCGGCTTGCTGCTGCGCAGGATGAAGGACGAGGGCTACAAAGCCTTCTACCTCGAAGGTACGCGGTGTTCACGCTCATACAGTAATATACTACAGTGCAGTCGGGTGTTCAGAAAAAGGCCCGGGGCGAGCTTCCAGCGCGCGCGCACACGCACATATCTTTTTAAATATTTCCCATCATCATTAACGTGTAGTGAAACATGCTGTGCAATGGTCTACAAACTGATACCGATGATGCACATAGCATTTCCCTTAATATGTTAACGGTGATTTAAAACGCTAGATTAATAATAATAATAATTTAAAAAAAACATTAGTATCAGTATCTAGACTAATGCACAGCATGACGATGGTAATATATGTTGTTGTTTTTGTTGTTTTTTATCAATCATGCACACACAAATTAACACATTGAGGAAATTGCTCTGCATTAGTCTACACACTAGTAATAATGTATGCGTCATCTTCTTGAGCAAAAGAACTTTCTGTTGAGTGCATGTCATTATTCTATATAGGCTCCTTCTGTATATAAAAGCACCTCCTTAAAAAAAACATTTTAGAATGGAGAAAACCATACTCCAAAAAGTGCATGCATTCACGTGCATATCCGCTCTAAACATGTTGAGGAAAATGCTTTTGCGTTAGTCTACATACTGATACAAATGTACGTTTTAAAAAACAAAACAAAATAAGTTTTAAAAGCTTTTTTGAATGCATGTCATTATCCAGGTACTATTTGCATGAGTACTATTTGTGTGACATATCCGTTATTACAGGTATATACTATTTGTATATATAATTTGCACTATTTGTATAAGGCACCTTCGGTTACTATTTTCCACAACTTCTGGTACTATCTGGAGCCTTTTAAGGCATCTAAAATCATAATACACAAAAATGTGCGTGCATGCATGCATGCATTCATGTGCTATAAATGAATAAATAAATAAACACTGACCTCATTATGTTTTAACCCTCCAGGAGGTTTCAGCAAGTTCCAGGCTGAGTGTCCGTCTCTCTGCGAGACCAACCTGGATGGCTCGTGCGGCGGAAGCGGGTCCCCGACGTCGCACGTCCTGGGCCTCGGCGGCCTGCGCATCAGCTCCGATTCATCGGACATCGAATCCGATGTGGACCGCGAGCCCGGTAGCGCCACCGATTCGGATGGCAGCCCGGCGTCTAACCCACAGCCGTCCTTCCCCGTCGAGATCCTGCCGCACCTTTACCTGGGCTGCGCCAAGGACTCCACCAACCTGGACGTGCTGGAGGAGTTTGGCATCAAGTACATCCTGAACGTGACCCCGAACCTGCCCAACCTTTTCGAGAACGCAGGAGAGTTTAAGTACAAACAGATCCCTATATCGGACCACTGGAGCCAGAACCTCTCGCAGTTCTTCCCAGAGGCCATCAGCTTCATCGGTGAGCAGGCAACACTTACACATATTTGTTACATAAACTGGTTTAACGGGGACCGTGATTAGATTCAGGCTAACAGGGACCTCAGGTTATAATGAAAGGGAATTGTCATTATTCACTCGCTTCAAGAAAAATATAAAATAATTCAAGATAAGACAAAGATTTTAACATTTTTATTTATTCCCCATGAGGGAGTTGAAGCGTTACAGCGACACGGTAGTAACAACAGTGACATTGCATAATAAGGCTTGATGATAGCCATGTCTTCAAAGATAAGAATACAGACTGAAAAGTAGCAGCATTATCAGACATTCAGAACTTCATGTACTTTTGTTAAATGGTGTTGATGTGTTCGAAACTAAATGGTTACATGTGTGGTTTTATGGTTTCTGACACTGTACAGACTGCTGTCGTTAAGAGAAAAAAGCCTACATTATAAGGTTGCAATTTTTACTCGTTATGTTTTTTTTTTTTTTTAGTGTTAAATACACCCATCCGCCCATACTCTCTGTTTTGAATAATCAGATATTAATAGACTGTTTTGATTGAAATGAGGTGCAACTGTAAGATGGCATTTAAAAAAGACAAACTAGAGCATGTAAACCTTAAACATTAAAATTGCATCACCTTGACTAGATAAAAAGATTAAGAGTCTTTGTTTAAAACATTAGATTCCCAGCTGTAATGCTTTGCTGCTGTCCTTTTGTGTTTGTTTGAGGATTTTAGCCAAGCTGTGTGTGTGTGTGTGTTTGAGTATGTGCTCACACAAAAAAGGCTTATGACAGAGCAGGAGATGAGGCAAGGTAATTTGAGCTCAACAGGAAGGAAGCGGCATTGAAAGTAATGTAGGACAACGGGGCCCATTTACGGGGGGTGGGGGTGGGGGGGGGGGGCGGGTAATGTTGACATCCTGCTCGCCATGACAGCGCGCCCCTGTGACTTCTACATTTACACGCCCCAAATGGTGCCATTGTCGAGTAACCTGGTGAGCGGAAAGATCATTCGATAGGCCATAATGGTCCATTTCCATGTCTGATTCCAGAGCAGAAAAATGGAAGGTTTGTTTTTGTGCTCTGTCCTGCCCTAGAGAGCGTACTGAATGAGAGCTTTTTGTGTGCGCCCTAGCCGGGAGTCTAATGAATTCTGACACATGCATGTCTCTCTCTCTCTCTCTCTCAGGCGCATGCTTAATGTACACGTTTATAAAGACACAAAATTGTTGTTGTTTTTTTTTATTTTGTGCCCGACAATGTCAGATTTTAGATTTCAGAACAAACCAAAATCTAACCAGAAATCCTGCATGTTGTTTCTTTTCTTTGTACAGACGAGGCTCGAGGTCAGAAGTGTGGCGTCCTGGTGCACTGCCTTGCCGGTATCAGCCGCTCCGTCACTGTGACAGTGGCGTACCTGATGCAGAAGCTCAACCTGTCCATGAACGACGCCTACGACATCGTCAAGATGAAAAAATCAAACATCTCGCCCAACTTTAACTTCATGGGCCAGCTGTTGGACTTTGAGCGCACACTGGGACTTCAGAGCCCATGCGACAACCGAGCCACGGCGCCGCCGTCGCAGCCGCTGTACTTCAGCACGCCCACCAATCACAACGTCTTCCAGCTCGACCCGCTCGAGTCCACGTGAGACGCAGGGTGCGCCTGCAAAAGGTGCTTGACCATCTCAATGTGGCTCTCTGTCTTTTTCCTCTCTCAAACAGAGGAGGGTTTTCCGGACGATTTTTGACGCAGCTGGCGTGAGATGCCGACTGTCGTGAGTTAGCCGATGACGCGCCAACGCGCTTTGGCCTGAAGCGGAAAGGCAGCTGCTGTATTATTGGGACGGAGAAACGCAGCTCTGTATCTCTCTCAGACTCTGTAAGGTAGTTCCTGCTTTCTATCTTCGTACTCAAGCATGTGAAGACTGTCCAAATGAGGAACTTCTGGCGTGCCAAAGAGACTGGAATTGGACAGTGTAAAAAAAAAAAAAAAACACACACAAAAAAGCAACTAGAGACTTGTTCTATTTCAGTTTGTTTTTTCTAGCACTTGCACCTTCACATTTTTCGGGTGTGCCTTTCCTGTCTTCAGTGAAGACTTGCCTGTTTTTGGGGATTTAACAAAAAATTACAGACACCCTCGTTGACGACGGCACAGTACAGTGTACTCCAGTTTGTTTGTGTGGAGACACTTTTGAATCGTTTATACGTGTGTATATTAAGGACATTACTATAGCCACGGTATACCTGTTATGGAAAAAATAAACAGGCACCGAATCTTTTTTTGTTTGTTTGTTTGTTTCCGTATGTCATCTAAACTGAATATTGATTAATCATTATCTATGAGTTAAATGCCAAAAAAGAAACTGAATAGATTTTGTGATATCACAAATGTGTATAATGTAATATATTTCTTTTCTTTTTTTTTCCCTTTGCTTAATGAACGAGCCTTTATGAATCAGCCTTTCCTTATGCATCTTTCCACCCTCTGAGAGTCACCTTGTTGCCCCTGCCTTAGGTTTTTACTGTACATATGAGTATCGTTGTGCGTTAACCGCTTCAAGCGGTTAATTCGTCATTAAGCTTCTTTGTCACCTGCTGTCAGAGCTATAAACTGTCAGTACATTCAGAAAGTATTGTTCAAACTCGTATCAGTATGTGTTCGAGTCCCGAATACGGCTGCATGCTCACGACGAATCTAGAACCAGGACGCCTTTATTACAATTTTTTTTGTCCAACGTCAAGAATAATGGAAGATCGGAGCGGGTGCTGGGTTTTTTTTTTTTTCTCTCTTGTTTTTGTGCGATTCAAGGTCTCTGAAATGTTGGCGATGCGGAAGACGCTCCTACGTCTCCGCTCTTCAGGGAAATTCTGTGAAATGCAATTTAGTTGTCTGACACGGATTTAAAAAATTTAAAGCAAAGGCCTGTTCTGAAGGAGGAAGGTTCCACTTTGGGTTCCGTCCTTCCAACCCTACGAATGTAAAGAGATGATAAGTTATTAATAAATTGCTATTTTGTCTATTCAAACATACTGACCTGCCTCTCCTTTTGTATTGTTCCCTACCAGAATTCTTGCAAGTTAGCTAGCATTTATGATTTATATGCCTCAATGTTTAGCATCATTGTGGAAAATTAAAAGGTATGCTAGTTATTTAGAAAGATCCTAGAAAACAAGCTAATGTTCTACACTATATGTGAAAGTAGGTAGGTCACTTTCTAGACAACAAGAAAGTGCCTGGCTAACTGACTAGCCTATTAGCTAACTTAAAACCTAATCTAAATATGGTTAAGGTTTATGCATTATGGTTTAGTTTAACATAATTACTAAAAATGAACAGAAATTCTAGTTATCAAGGATCTTCTAGCTAACAAGTTAATGTTGTGTTGTTGTTGTTGGTCTTTCGGCTGCTCCCGGCAAGTGGTCGCCACAGCGGTCCGCACATACAAGCTTGGCACAGGTTTTACGCCGGATGCCCTTCCTGGCGCAACCCACCCATTTTATCCAGGCTTGTGACCTTCTAGCTAACGAGTTAATGTAATACACTATATAAATCTAGCTAGTTTTCTGAAATACATGCTTCTAGCTAACCATAACCATACCCACAGTTTGCTAATTTCATCATTTTAGATTTATGGTTTATATACATTCATAGTTTAATATTTCTATGTTGAAAAGGAACAAATATGCTAGTTATCAAGATGATTTCCATAGAACTTCCTGGATAAATAAAATTAGAAATAAGGTTCTAGCTTAAATCAACTAGCAACATAGCAAACAAACTAAGCAAAAGAGTTTAATACATTTGTACCTCACTGATTAAAATCATTAGTAAAAATAAATAAACATGCTAGATATGAAGGAATTTTCTAGCTAACAAGCTAATGTAATAAACTATATGATATAGCTAGCTTTCTAAAAGACACAAAGTTTTTAGCTAACAATAATTAGTGACATAGTTCAGTTTGACATAAGTGCAAAAAAAAAAAATAATCTGCTAGTTATTAAGGAGGTTTCCATCCAGTATACTTATATCATAGACTATATGGAACTAGCTAGTGTTCTGGATGATAAGAAAGTTTAGCAACACAATTAGCTAACAAACTAAGCAAAAACATTGAATAGGTTATTTATCTCATAGTTTCCCATCACCAGTAAAAATGCACAAACATGCTAGGCATCAAGGAACTTTCTAAGTAACAGGCTAATATAACAGATTCTATTAAACTAGCCAGCTTTCTAGACAACAATAAGGACCTATCTACCTCAGACTAGCCTCATAGCAACATAAAAGCTAACCCTAACATTATCAAAATAGTTTTATGGTTCATAGTTGTGTATAATTACTAAAATGTACAAACATACTGGTAACCAAGAATGCCTATAGCACCAAAGCTAATGTTTTAAGCTATTTGAAAATAGCTAGCTTTCTGGGCCTCAAGAAAGTGTGTAGCATACAGGCTAATGATATTGGCTATATTGGAATAGTTACCTGTCTGGACTTGAAAAGTGTTTCTAGCTAACATCAACTAGCCATGTAGTTACCCAACAAGGTAACCTATGCTTTATTGGTTATATACATTATAGTTTACCATCAAATTTTATAGGTCTCATAGGAAGCTTTCAGATAACACTTGTTCATTTTTTAAAAACAAATAGTTTATGGGAAAGAGTTTGTGCTCAAAATGATCCTAGCACATTTTCTGGGCTTTTTACAAAAAGAACTATCACTAGTTCTATCACACTTACCAGGTTAGCCATTTAGCTAACTAAGTGGTTTGCTAGCGTTAATGAGAAACATCATGATGACTAACAGGCTTTCTAATAAAAATTTAGTGTTAAAATTACCAGTCAAAGATGCAGAGAGTGCTAGCTAGTGTGCTAGAGCTTCCGTGTCAAGTTCGATTTAATAACTTTAGGGTTAATTAAAAAAATGACAAAGACGAGACTCTAAAGTTTTCAGAACAATGCTCACTTTTATTACTCTCCTTTCCAACCACCTGCTCCTCCTTTTACACACACCCTTCTTCCGGGACTCTCTTGTTCATTACATCTGCGTATGCACACACAAGCCCCCTAGAACAAAATGTATATCTGAACATAAAACGCAACCCCCACGCAACAACTTAAACTGAAGCATTATTCTGTTACACTAGCTCCATAAGATATATTAACCACATTAGCTTGTTAGCTAGCTAGACGGACACTTGTTAGCTGCCTCTTTGTTATTCTTTATCAGTAACCTCGCTACAGATCCAAACAATACATCGACCAACGAGTGGAGTATTTTTGTTTTATTTTTCTTTAATGTTTAACATTTCTCTCACACAAAAAATGCATAGCATGAGTAGCTCCTGCCCTCTTTCCTGAGGTGAAGATAATTTGAGCTGACAGAACTTTGGAGCAGGTCAGAGTTTGCAGGGGCTGCTGGGTAACGAGAGCCTATCCGCTCGTCGCCACTTCCTGTCTGGAGGAGCAGCGGCTCAGGACGCCTCCGCACAGGAAGTAGGCTGCGGCAGAACGAGTCAGAAACTGGCTCTAACCCGGGCTTAGCTGTCTGCTGATGTCAGAAATAATCCTGGTGTTGGAGTGGAAAAAAGATGGAGGGAAAAAAAAGAATTGTTCTTGATGGATAAATGGCAGATTCATTTGACTCAAAGAACAATAATGTCATGAATTCTATATGCCGGAACATGATTCATTTACTCGTACACAGTTATATATAAATGAATGCTGTTGAATTCTCGATTCTGATTGGTCAGAAGGTGTTGATACATTTTCCCTAAGCTCTCACAGTAGTCGTAGCTGCAGATTGAACCTTTATATTAACATATTCACTGTGTTACTGTTTCTATAGTAACAGTTTACATAAGGATTTGTATCAGGGAAATAATTTACGTTTAATAATAAACAAATTGTAAAAACGTCTTAGCTAGCAAAGAAAAATGCGTATTCAATGATAAAGGGAAGATTTCTGAAATAGCTAAACACATTGAAGTTGTTGGCTAACATTAGCTAGCTATCTACAAGGAAAACGGACGCGAACGAGATACCATTAGCATGTAAAAAAGTTTTGTGACCTTTATACCTACCTAGATTTTGGGGCAAAATTCTACTTAATAACAGACATGCTAGCTAGCTATCAAATATGTTTTCTATTTTAAGGCACTTTGTAAGAAATTATATAAGAAAATCTTTTGCTACATAGATAGCTATATGACATGAACTTTCATAGAGACCTTGATGTTTAGCATGTTTTTTTTTTTGTAGTGTTTATTATACTAGAAAGCTAGCTAGCTTCATAAGGAAAGTCTTGATCAAAGAATAATCTTTTTAGCTAGCTGTAGTTTGAGCTATAAACATTTGTTTGTTTGTTCATTTTTAGTAGTCGTACTACAACAGAAAACCTTTCAGAAAACCATGTTAACCATGCTAATAAGATCATGTTTCAATGTTTATGGCTATATCTTAATAATAACAACAACAACAACAATAATAATAATAATAATAATTATAACTTTTTTATTTTAAGGCTAGTAATGTACATTAACAACAAACATTAATAATTAGTTTTTCTTTAGTCTTTTAAAAAAATATTCTAGTTCTCATGAAGGTTTCTATCTGGCTAACTTTTTGGAATACATGAAAGATTCTAGCTAACACCACCTAACCACATGGATGGCTAAGAAGTTTACCAAAAGAGTTGTAAGAATTCTAAAATTGAATAAATGTTTCTAGCTAACAAACAAACATTTGTGGTTAAAAGGTTTATGGTTTATGCACTGAATGGATCTAGCTAATTTTCTAACTTAGAACAACACTAACTAGCGACCTATTTAGGTTGTTAGCGCAGGTTAGTTAGTGTTAGCTAAGGAAAACTTTGTGGTAGCATGTTTGGTAAACACAAATTGAGTTTTAAACCAAACAGTAAAACTATTAGCTAGTTCTATAAGGCATAAAAAACATAAAGTAAAAGTTAACAGCTTGTTAGCTGAATCATTTTAGCGCACTATGATTTGTCATACACACATTACTGCACAGTGAAATACTTTATTCTTCGCATATCCCAGCTTCCTGTTAGGAGGTTGGGGCCAGCGTGCAGGGTCAGCCATTATAAAGCAGACAGGAGCCTTGATCAAGGGTCCAACAGCAGCAACCTGGTGTACAGTAGCTGGGGCTCGAGCCGCCGACCTTCCAATCAGTAACTCAGAGCCTTAACACACTGAGCCACCTCCACCCACTCGCCCAATCATGTTGTTTATTTACAGTGTTGTTAGTATAAGTAAAAGGTATAAGTGAAAAAGAAAAACAAAAGTAAAGTGTCGTTGAAATCGAAATGAGGCTTTCTGAGCTCATTGTTTGTGTTTGTTAGGGTTGTGGATGGTATTGCTAGCAAAGAATAGATATTCCTGCTTTCGATTTTGCGTTAATATTGTTTTAGTGATTGAAGTCTTGTGTTTGAACAATTAAATACACTTTATACAACAAGTAATCCACGAGTATTCCTCTATTGATAATAATGGACGGTAACAACACTGGAATGTGTAACTATATGTATCACTCGGCGTCCCAGGTGTTCTACAGTTGTTGATTACACTAAGTGTTGGTCGCAGCGTGGAAGACAGTAGGTCTGTACGGTCCGCAATACTGAGGAGAGAGCAGCTGCCTGCCAAAACCAACATTCAAAACCAGTCACGGCACAAGGCACATATTAGCAAAAAAACCAACCTGATAACGTGATGTTATTTGAAACAACACTTTGTCTCCTTCATAGTTGTTGTTCGGAATCGCCAAGGTAGAAAGCTAATTAACTTCTAGCCCAAGACTGAATCCCAAATCCCTCTCCAACCCTGATCACGGGCACTACTTGGAGTGTGGAACAGGAGTTATACAATCTAGAGTACATAGCGGACTAGCTTTCCATTTAACGCTAAATGGGATTGAAACTTGGACCCCAGAAAGTTAACAGAGCTGATAGTCTACAGAAGAAGAAGTGGAAATATAAAGTAAATCTGGTAAGATTTACAGGATTGTCCACCACCTCCATGGTTTATTCTCCTCACCTTTTGCCTACGTAGTACCGGTAAGAGTTTAAAACTACTTTACACTTACTGTCGGTTGCCAGCTCCACCAGTCGCGGTTAATTAATTCCACCAGTCATGGAAGGCTATGTGTTGGTGGAGCATAATAACTGGTCAGATAAAGATACAAATCATCATCTGTTGATGGTTCTGGCATGGTTTCGACTGGACACATCATCCCTTTTTTCCAGAATAAATAGTTGAAATGATCGACAGTACAGTATCACTAGATGTACTATAAGATGTCTGCGTCTCTCTCTCTGTCACCACGGATTCCACTAAAGGTCGACTTCGGTGTCTTGGATATTGTGATGTTTTTTGTTTTTTTTTCCTTACGTAGGTGAAGCTCACAAGTTGTTT
>CM059214.1:33250515-33268015 GCA_030347435.1 Clarias fuscus | reverse complement strand
TAAACTCCCTCTTACGTATTTAATCCGCGTGAGTCATCTCTCGTTGTTGATCGCAACGTTCTCTCCTTCACCAGGAACATTCGCTTATGTCCTGACATGAACTGGCGAAGGCCAAACCTCGGAGTCGGATCTACTTCATTGCGGTGATCAGCGTGACGGACGTAGGCCAGTGTGTCGGGCTTCTCACGCTCGCCGATACTCCGGAGGATGGCTTTCAGAGCTCGCGTATAGGAATGTACCGGGATCAATCGTCAGTCGTCAGGACGGGTCAAATAATCAGATCTGTACGAGATATGAGAGAGAGAGAGAGAGAGAGCTGTGACTGCAGTGGCTCTCGAAAGGAGCATTCCAGCTGACATGAATCATCCGCTGCTGTCTCGGCCGAGCCCACGCACCGCTCAGAACTGTGGGTAAAAATAGTCATTCGAAAGATCCTTTAAAAATAACGTGTAGGAGAGAGAGAGAGAGAAAAAGAACATTGTGTTTTAGCCCACTGATCCTTCAGAAGGCATGATATTAGACACAAGTATTAGTCACTGCAACCACTTCAACACACACACACTAGTTATCTCAGGTCTTAGTCCTGATCATCTTTCTTTCTTTCTTTCTTTCTTTCTCTCTCTTATCATTTGTCACTTTATATCTCCGTGCCTCTTGCAATCTGTCAGTCTCTCTCTCTCTCTCTCTCTCTCTCCCTCCATCTCAGGAAGTCAGCTCAGAGCGTTGAGCGTCTCAGATCACAGCCCTGTCTCCTGAGTGGCAGCTCTCCAGGAAACGATTATAGCCTCCCATGACAGGACAGGAAGGAAGAGACAGAGAGAGACAGAGAGAGACAGAGAGAGACAGAGAGAGAGAGAGAGAGAGAGAGAATGAGAATCCGTCCCACTTGACACAGTGACAGCAGTGCATATCACTAATCTCTCCACCAGAAGAGTTTGCTTTAAGTGCTTTAAAATAAAACCTCCATGTACGCGTCCTCTCGCTCATCATCGCTTTCTCTCTCATTCAGCCAGAGGGAAAGAAAGCCCAGTCAGAGGATTCATCAGCCGCCAGTCCATCTCCTCTCAGCGCGACAGCCGGTTGACTCATCCTGCCGTGTCTCACTTTGTGGCGCCGTTGCTAAGCCAACCTCCTGGAGTAAATAAATAAATTATAATAACAGTAAAAAAAAAAAAAAAAAAAATTTAAAAAAAGACAGAGAGAGAGAGAGAGAGAGAGAGAGGTGGGGGGGATGATCAAGCGGGGAGAAAATGAATGAAACAGAGGGAGGAACAGAGAGAAGTGTGTGTGTGTGTGTGTGTGTGTGTGTGAATGACAGGAGGATGAATGCACCAGCCTCTGTATGAATGGACGAAGCAGCAGGTTCATCCTCATCATTATTGATTATTGATTATTTATGAACTATTTAAAGAATAAACGACTCCGAGTCGTGCAGGTCGAGAAAAATAATCAGTGACAGAGTGGCGCGATGAAGTAAACGAGGAAGTTCAGTAAACTCAATGAACCCGATCGACCCCGAAATTCAAACAACTGCAGCATCAGAGGCTTCGATTTTTCCCTGGCTGGGACGGGCCGAGCGTTGCGACACGCGTCTACTGGATGAGCGAAAATCTCACAAGCTCTCGGGTCTGAAGTGACTCACACGGGCCTGCTGTCATAGAGATGCGCTCAAAAACAAAACCAAAACACACACACTCACACACACATTAGCTATGACTACCGGCGGTTCTCGCCTTCTTTCTTTCTTTCTTTTTTTTCTTTTCTTCACTTTTAGGACCATGGTCATTGTGAAACCCAACACTGCTCGAACCTCCTCCTCCCCGCGACATGCCACAGGACTGAAGCCAGCAGTCTGTCTTTAGTTCAACACACACACACACAGTCACGCCACCACCATCACCACCATCTTAGCATGCCTTTGTATGTTATCTACTGCCATAACAACTCTACTTCCTGCATTCTCTCTCTCTCTTTCACACACACTTACACACACACACACACACACACACACACACTTTCCATCCTTGTGAGGACCCCACAAGTCTGGGTCATTAATTCCAGTTTTAATCCTTACCTTATCCTCAATCTCAGAAATCAGGAAATCTGTCGCCCCTTTTATTTATTTATTTATTTATTTATTTAAATGAGTACATTTGATTTTAATCACAGGGAATTTTTTTTTTTTTTTTTTTTTTTACCATTTATTGCACTAGATACAGACTTGTTTATTTCTCAGGAAGTCTGGCTTTCGTGAAAAATTCAGATTTGCCTCCAAAAATTGTTCACATTCTACGAAGTTTACATAAATGTATTATTCCAGAGTTTAGCAACGTAAGCAGTGTAGCACGCTGTGACGCTTTGTTCACGACCCTCCTGGATCGCTCCATGTGTGACATGCTCGAGGTTTGCAATCCTCTCTTCTGGATTTTCATAAAAAAAAATTTTTATTCATGAATAACGTTTATGAATGAAAATCACAGTTAAGGGTTTGTGACGCGATTCCTGTCAACGATCACGATGGCGGGCGGGGTTTCCAAGAGGAGGCGGGGCTTAAAAATCGGTTTGGAGTCTTGTGTATAAAGTGACCTTGAAAATAAATTCCAAGTTATTAGTAAATAAGTTATTATTGCATCGTTAAATTTCAGCATTTAGCCGCTATTTTTTCAGATTTTTATAGAAGTAACTATTGTCAACAACAACAACAAAAAACATAAACACAAAGAAAATCCAATATGGCTGAAAAAACCATGTGCTCACCAATCCAGCTTCCTGTACCCCAATAATGTGAGTAAAAGTATTATCCTTGAACATTAATTTACAAAGGGGAAAATGATCAAATAACTATAATCTGTATGTGGCAAAAGTTTGTGAACCCAATAATTATTAGTTTTCAATTAAAATATTTCTACATCAGGTTTGTACAAATCGAACCTTAAGCTTGGAGCTGATTTGTGATAATCATCATCATCATGATTTTCCAGCCGTGGTGCAAGTAGTAAAAAAAAATTACATATATATATATGTTTTTGTTTTGTATCTATTTCTTCTTTTATTAAAAGCACAAACTCGACATCATTTAAACTCCTGTGGAATCAGTTGAATGAAGTAGCCTTTAAAACTAAGGTTTCCCAGATTGAAAACTACACTTACAGTACGTTGGGTTTTTTTTTTCTTCTTTTTTTTTTCGACATCGACATACAGTGCCGTGCAAAAGTTTTGACCCCCGCACCCCTTTCATTTCTTCATAGTTGCTTGCAGAGAGCCAGACTTTCTTGTATTTTTGATGTAGTCTTGAGGACAGATGATCAGGCGGTGATGATTAGTATCCTGCTGATGCTGAATGCGGAGTGGCTGGAACAGACGAGAGGGGAAATGAGGTCGCTGCATGAACCAACAGTTTTTAAATTCTGTCTGTAAGCACTCTGTAGCCTGTCTCAGTAAAACAATTGTTCCCACATATTCACATATTCATCATTTCATTTAATATGAAGATATGAGGGGGGGTCTCAACACTGTTGCTCAGTATTATACTCTATTCAACAGAAGTTCAAACAATGTTGAGTTTTTTTTTTTTTTTTTTTAATAATAATAGATAGACGGATTAGGATTTGATTTGGAAACCTGATGAACAAATTAACTTTAATCATAGAGGTTCACAAACCTTTGGATACTTTTCCGCAATAAATAAATGTTTTCAGTTAATTATGTTCTGTAAAAATCAGATGATCTTTTGGTTCACATTTCACATATATAGGAAATGATTATTAAAGGGTTCACAAACTTTCAATCAACTCTGTATAAACCAGTCACTGAGGTGGAGTTTTTTCTTCTTATCATTTTCAAGTCTCTAAATGAATGTTAATCATTACACACAAGAACAAAGCAAAAGAGAAATAGTCCGGAAGAGGCCTGGTACACACACACACACACACACACACACACACACACACGGGCGATGTGGAAAGTCCCTCGTGTAACCTGGTCAGCACCTGAGCCGCTGAGATCTCGGGTCCTGTCTTGGTGAAGTGGTGTAAGGTTGCACTGACCTCACACTCAACCCAGTTCACATTTCGCCGAGTGGCCGAGGGGAAGTTTCACACCGTCCTGAAAACAACACCGTCATCGTTCTGGGTCGCTGTTATGTGCCTTTTGTTGTTGACACTGACAGTAGGGGTTACGGTTCACAGCTGCATTTACGCTTGAGTGACCTGTAGGACAGTGACAGTGTTTATAATTATTTTTGTCCTGGATAAAATATGAGGCTTGCATCAGGAAGAACAATGAAAAAAATAAAAATAAATAAATAAATAAAAATCCGCGGCAAATCAAAAATGTTGATTCTCTACGAGGCGAAAGAAGACCAACGTGCTGTTTAATCTGAGGTCTTTCTGGATTATAGTGTTCAATCGAGATCTCAACAGGCAACAGGAACCCCGACGTTCGTCATACGGTCGTTATTAGTTTCCCATCAACGTTGGTTCGGAACGTTTGAACAAATTTGATGGAGTGATGTCGGGGTAACGTTGAACCGATGACCCGAAGGCAATGTTGTAAATACAACCTCGAAACTTTACTTTGAGCGTTTATGCCGCGTCTGTAAACTGCCTAGCGTCCGGTCTCTCAGACATTCATGGTGCAAATCTTTGACACGGGCTCATATGGCCGGTGCCTGTTTGTTTTTCTTTCCTTTGTTTGCTCCTAGATGAAATGATTAGTTAAAATGCAGTACTGTTTGACTAAGAGGTGTACATTTTTGGTGCTTATTGTTTGACAAACCAATGTGCGCGCATTTATTAGCATCAGGAAACAGGACCGAGTCAGGGAACCGGTTTAGTCTCCAAAAGAAAAGGGAAACATCATCAGCATAAGCATTTCTGAATTTCTCAGTATTTCGGTTAAGAATTATAAATGAATAATGATTTGAAGTCGTAATATTGTGCAGCATTGCGCTAGCGGTCGTTCATTCAGCGCTATCCCAATGTCATGGAGTCAACGTTGAAACAATGTCATTTCTTTTTCAACATAATTGAAAAAAAAACAAAAAAACAACATGATTACAAAAAGCTGTTATAATGTTGCGAAATTAACGTCATCACAACATTTTAACAACCTTAAATTCCTGGATCTCTACAAGGTGCTCTGAGGTTCAGTGAAGTTGTTACTCTGTATCTGGAGCTCCAGGTCTCTAGTGACGAACACAAGCTGCAGTGAGTTTGATGTTTTGACCTAATAACCCGAGGGCAACCGGGGGTGCCAATACTTTAATCTTGGCTAAACATTTAGACGATGTTGAGTGACACGTCCTGTGTTTTAATCTCATCTCAGATGTCCGAAACGAGGAACAAGAAGTTAAACATTATATTTAGAGTTAATAAAAAATACTCAACCATTTGTATATTGTTGTTTAAAAAAACAAGAAACAAACAAACAGATTATATAAAAAAAAAACAAATAATAAATAACAAAAATAAATAAGAAATCATTATAATAGCAAATAAAAAATAATAATTATTAACAGAAAACTAACATTAGTTGATATTTTAATACAGGAAGTGTGTGTGTGTGTGTGTGTGTGTGTGTGTGTTTAACATAATCCCTGAAATATGTTTATATATTATTATGTAAAAAAGGTTGAGAAAAAGAAGCACATATTTAAATAAGCTTAATGATGTTTTAAAAAGTTTGTGTGTGTGTGTGTGTGTGTGTGTGTGTGTGTGTGTGTGTGTGTGTGTGTGTGTGTGTGTGTGTGCTGGTTCTTTTTTTCTGCAGCAGATGATTGATCATCACAAAGGGCCGGGTGAAGCCTGGCGTCTGGTGGAGTTGAACTGCAGGAGGGGTCAGGAATGGTGACTAACACACACACACACACACACACACACACACACACACACACACACACACACACACACACACACACACACACACACACACACACACAGGAACAGAATGAAGGAAAGTGGAGAGCATGCTGCATGTGTAAAGGCCCTTTGAAAAGGTGTTAAATGATGGTGAAATGGTGGGATTAAAGAGGACAATACAGGGCACTAATCCCCTTTTCCATGCGCTCCCCTTCCCCTTGACTTACACTCCCCACGCCCCCCCCCCCCCCCACCCCACATCTCACCCACCCCACAACACCTCCCCGAAACAAACCTCTTTCACCCTCCGCAGGAAATGCTAATGCGGGACAATCAGAAACACTTAACATGACCGAAAGCTTAACGTACGGATAACAATGAGTGTCAGCGAATCTTTAGAGTTCATGTTTGTCTCTGTGGCCTCGCTCTTCATTTTCTCCTCGAGAGCAGTTACAGCGAATAACATGTGCGAGGTACTGGCCGTCAAGGTCACCGTATTACCTCATCGGGACATGTTCCGCTAATTAGCATAGCATTTTATCTATTCATGCTAATACTTCTTCCTTCTGGTGGCAGGTGAAGTATTGATACGGTGAGGTTTTCTTAAAGTAAGGCGACGATTCTTGAACCTTTATGGAAGGCGTCGCCAGCGTCAGCACTTTGCAGCAGTGACAGTTTTCACAGGAAAATCTCCAGCGCTGAGGAGTTTACGCTCGCTCGAGGTGACGTCTCCCTGTGACGGGACCGAACCGAGACTCACAAGAGTAGCTGACGCGTTGCAGAAATGTCACCTTCAAGGGATAAATAAAAATATAAATAAATAAATATGTTTTAAAAAAAAAAATGTAAACCAAAATATTAATACAAGTTATAATATGCATAAATAAGCAATGAAGGAATAAATAAATAATAAATAAATATTTTAAATATTAAAAAAAAGTATTAATGAAACAGTAATACAAATAAATAAGTAATTAATGAATAAATGAATAATCAGTCAATATTTTAAATATAAACTAAATATCCTAATGTAAATAAGTTATGAAATGAAAAAATGAATAGGAAATATATGAGTTACAATAAATTTGAATATAAGTCATTTATGAATTAATGAATATTAAATAAATACATTAAATACAAACAAAAATATGAATAACAATTTTAATATAAATCTATAAGTAACGAATCAATAAAGCAATAAATAAATATGTAAAATATACACAAAGATATAAAAAAAAATTATAATATAAATAAATAAATAAGTAATGAATAAATAAATAAATAAATAAATAGGAATATAAAAAAAAAAACAAATAAAAAGACACATCATTGCTCTGGTCGAAGATTAATAAAACATATCAGGCAGTGCTGTTCAGGGAAATTAATCATCATCCAGGTGTTAACATCAGTTCCGCACAATTCAGCTGATTAGTTTCTACTGATAACGTGACACAGGGTGTTTTATTTTTATTTATTTCCTTGTAAAGCCGTTTTCGCACACCGGCTCAGGTTAAAAGCTTTAAAGGACAAATTATTTGTCCTTTTTCATGTCATTTGTTTTGGAGTTGTTTCACACAGCGTGTCAGAAAGGGGGACTCAAGCCAAAAGGAAGGATGGAGAGGCGGGCCGGAGGGAGGGGGGGGGGGGGGGGGATAACAGAAGACATAAATGCAAACAATGGGAAGTGCTGCACAGTTTGGAGGGGAAGTCGGCGTGACGCAGGTGCGAAAAACCAAGCCTTCCAGGTCTATGAAAGGAGCCAGAGGTCAAGGGTCAGGAGCTTCCTGTGTGATGTGAGAGGGTGTTTTTCTTGTCGCCCCTCATTCCGAGAGCCGGTGGGTGAGACGCAGGGCAGCGAGGGGTCGCGGTCGGGTCAAGAGGTCACCTTTGAGCTCCGAAATGAAAGAGAAGGAACGATGCTTTAGATAAGCGTGGAATGTTCCGGTTGAATGTGTATGTGGGGGTTCAGGGGAGGGGGGGGGGGGGGGGATTCGATGGGACGCTGACAATGAAGTAAAGCTTTTAGAGGGAGTTTGAGTTCCTGAATTCGAGCTATTCACACACACACACACATACACACACACACATTTCCTTACCGTGCAATTAAAAACGGGACAAAACCTCAGCCAAAAGCCTCCGTGGTTTTTTGATAGAATTCTAACACGTCTAACCGAGGTCGTATTATTGTTCTTCATTCTTCATTTAGATTCACAGCGCTGTTATTTCTGTTATTCAGTAACTGAAGCCAATTTATTTCCCTCTAACAGCACATGCTGCAGTGTTTTATTCCTCTTACATCACAGCCACCCTTAAAAAACACACATCACACTTTATTATGCGTTTATAGTTACGTTTAGCTTTGGCGAACGTCTGTGAAACGAATCACAACAGAACCTAAAAACACAGCGTTACCCCTGACGTCTTCCATAAACGTCATATAAGTGCTCTGTAACGTCACCGTATCCATGATTAGACTTGTTTTTATTTATTTATTTATTTTTTAATAAATCCGTTCAAGTCCATATGATTGTGCTGTTACTATAGCAACGCTAACGACGCCCAATCAGAAGTGAGAATTCAATAATTAACGCATGATGAAATGAGAAGTAAAATTTCAGAAGCCTAAGAGTTCAAGTGGAAAACTCCTGTTAGTAAACTTAAAAGACGTTTTGTTAGTATTTGAGTATTTCACAACAGAGTGCGAAAGTTTTGAGGTTTGTGTGTTTATTTTTTAATCATATTTAATAATATTTCAATTTATATTAAACAAATAAAATAAAAAACACTTTTTTTAAATAAAGAAAATCCAGGAAAGTGCTTTTATTATTATTATTATTATTATTATTATTATTAAAATATATATATTTTTTCTTTTTGGTATTTTTATTCTCAAAATATTCAGATTTTTAGTTTTTTAGTGTATTTAGTTGTGTATTTATTCTTATAAATATAAACTTAAAAAAAAATAAGACTTTGCTTATTTAAATTTAGAAAGTTATTCTCAAAATTTTGTAAAGTTTTCTTAAAATATGATAAAAAGAAAAGTAAAAATTTGGACATTATTCTGATAATATTTAGATATTTGTTCTCAAAACATTAGAACATTATTGTTGTAAAATTACAAGTTTATTCTGATAAAATGTAAAGTATTTATTATATGTTTCCTAAATTATATTAAAAAAAAAAAGAAGTAAAAGTAAAAAAAATAAAAATGCTTATTTCTTGAAATTTTAAGACTTAAAGTGCTTTATTCCTGGCTTAAGTGTGTGTTCCTGTTTCCTTGCCATAAAAAATGGTGTGTTTGACTGATTGATTGCAGTTTTTAGAGGATAGGAAACTTTGGAGAAGTAAAATGTCCTGTAACTGATTTTTTTTTTTTTCCCCTTCCGGATTTAAAAACGCTGTTCTTGGCAGACCCCGTGTTCCCGTGTTCATGTTTCCTTGCGTGTAAATCTTTAAAACATCAGAGCATCAATAACTTGGTTTCTTTTCCTGAATGTTTCTTTGGAAACATGGATTCACGTCACAAGTCTCATCCTGTTCCACACACCGAGCTCTCCGAATAACCTGTTTGGAACATCTGGAGTCCTAAACCTCCATCCCAAAAAAAAAGAATAACATAAAATAAATAAATAATACCAGTCAGGAATGCAGAGGGCAGGTCTGATTGATTATCTTCCTGCGCCGTGGAGTTTTTCTAGTGTGATGTGCTGAGGCACAGAGACGGCCTGGACTCGGGAAGGTGTTAAGCGGAGAGCTGATGAGATCTGCCTGTCACCGCACCATCTGTGCGCTCGCTCCGTGTTTACTGCGCCTGCAACCCCAAGCCTGACTTTAAGAGCTCCAGCTGCCTGAAGCCTCACACGCAACATGCTTCAGAGGCTTTTCTTTTTCATTCACACCAAAGATGCTTTACAGTTCGTGACCACAAGACTGGCTCTCTTAGCTTACCGACAGACGTACGGGTTTGAAAAAAAACCCAAAAAAAAAACTGATAGCTCCCAGAAGAGCTTGAGGTGAAAAACATCAAGCCAGAACCTTCACCCTGGTCGGCTGGGTCGCCGTGGCTCCTGCGTGACCTTCACGTCTGGAGCAGGAACAAACAGGAAGCAATAAAGCGTTCTCCCTTTACAGCTACTCTGAAGAGGAAGTGGGCCTGGCACCTCCTCCGTTTATTAGGCTATCGTAAAAAGAAGAAGAAAAATAATAAAGCAAAGCCGAGCTAGCAGCAGGAGGCCGGTGGAACGGAGGCGTTGTTCCGCCCGGCCTTGAGGAAAATGTTCACCTCGTGTGCGCTCGCTAATGAGCGAAACAGCTAGTCGTAGCTAGAGGCGAGCTCTGTAAAACCTAGCATCCAGCGCTAATCAGGGACAAGAGGAAGGAAGTGTGAACCGGAGGGAGTTCGACACCGTCATGGTGGGGGTGGGAGTCCAACAGAGATTGCTTCAATGAGATGGAGAGGTTGAAGTTCTTGACAGAGAACATGTGAGTCGCGTGCTGGTGGTGGGTTCATGCAGGCTTGTCGTTCGTCTGTTTCTTATGTGATGGTGGCCTGGCTGGGCTCGTCCGTGTGTATGTGAAAGAGGGAGAAAGATAATAAGCAACACCTAACCTTCTAATTTGGGCCTTTCCTTGAAACAAGCAGGAAGCCGTAAATGAATAAATGAATGAATGAATGATGCGCAGCGCCCCCCGGAGTCTCCGTCTCAGCTCCCAGGTTTTTGATCACTAAGCGGAGGTGGAGATGAGGTCATGCTGTGGCACCAGGGTGAACCTTCGTGGGTCATTCATTTTTAAAACCCAAGCTCTGGGAAATTCCTCACTTGTCTTCTCACACTTACGCTTGACAAACAGAAGCCCGTGTGCAAATCCAGGATGATCTTACTCAAGTCCACACGAGGCCAAAGTGGGCGTGGTCTAAAAGTTTCTTTGATTTTTTTTCAATTATAGTTATGAACTATAGGTGAACGTATAGCTTCCGCACCCCTGAAAACAAACAAACAAACAAACAAAAGAATGAAAACCTCGGAACCATCATAAGCGCAACTTCATCACTCCAGTCCAACTTTCTGCTCATCCACAGATGTACAGCGGCACCTCGGCATACGAACGACCTTCCTCACGGATTAGCGTAAGTGGAAATCAAGCAAAGTGAGTCCACAATTTTTTGGGTGGGTTTTTTCTACATTTTTTGTACGATTTAGTGAAGACGTGGCCCCGTGGGCTCCAAGTATGTTAGCAAGGACGGTAGCAGCCAGTGCCAAGAGCAATCATAAATTATGATTAAGTCAGGTTTAATGTCTATTTATTTCATATTTTACATAATTTAGATGTCTTGTGATTTCTTTTTAAATAGGAAAAATATGATGATAGTGCTGGAAATAAAGCTTTTACATTATTTCCTTTGGGAAAATGCGTTTTGCAATACGAAATTTCCACCTTCAGAATGGATTAAATTCGTATGAAGAGGCACCACTGGACATAGCACACTTTTATTACCACGACCTAACAAGTGTTAGGGCCACAAGCATAGAGAAAGAAAACAGAGATTTAAAGAACAAAGTCAGTTTTAATGTGGAGAAGAGATACAAGCAGTTATATCAAAATATTACAACAATAAAGATACTAAATATTATATTTTTTGTTGTTACAATTTTGACATTGTAATAAGATTTCAACTATTGTTCTTGAAATATAAGACTTAAGACTTAATTTTTTTCAGAATTTTTTTTTTGGGGGGGGTACAACTTTTTGGTAAAAATTTAGAATCGATTCTAATAATATTTAAACTTTTGTTTTCAAAATCGTAAGACTATTTGGTTTGTACACTTGCTAGTTTATTCTTATAACATCAGTTTGTTTTCTTAAAATATTTTTACTTTTATTCTTATTCTTCTTATGCTTGATTTTTATTCAGTTTTTATTTTTGTAATATTTCGATTTTTCTTTCTGGAAATAGAAAATTTTTGTTGTTATAAATTGACTTTATTCTCATAAAATTTAAACTTTTCCCTCCAAATATTACAACTTCTTTTGTTGTATAAGGTCTGAGTTTATTATAATAATATTATGACATTTATTGTTTGTTGTAAAATGTACAAATTTATTCTTGTAATATATATATATAGCTTTTCAAAATATTTAAACTTTTTTTTTCTCTTTCCAAGTTTCTCTTTTTTTTCTTTTATCTTAAAATAGTTCGATTTTTATTGTTGTAAGATTACAAATGTATTAGGCTAATGTTTAGATTATTTTTCCTGTAAATATTTGTTCCTTTTGTTTTAATATTGCAATTTTATGCTTGTAATATATATATATATATATATATATATATATATATATATATATATATATATATATATATTTTTTTTTTTTATTTATTATTTTTTATTCTCCTTTAGGCCTTCTGGAATAAATAATGATCCTCTTCATATCTTTATTTGTATCCATTTAGGACAGGATAACGCCTTTGGATCCAGTTACGTCTCAGATAAACTAGGACATTTTAGTAATAGGAGTACTAACCAACAAAAAAAACCCCTTTTCGCATGTTTATAACCATTCTCACGCAAGCGTTCTCACCAGCATGAACAATAGGCTCTGATTTCAGCCTGTACAAAGAGCACTTGTGGAAAATCCATGACTCTAGGAATAGCCTAAAGAGCCCCAAAATACTAACGCCGGCTTCGGTATTAGTATTTTGGGATTTTTTTTTTTTTTATATTAAAAATGGATTTCTACTTTGTGACCGGACTGAGCTTCAGGGTATTTTCTTCTTGCAAAATGAAAATATTCTTTATCTGAGATGATAAACAGGATCACTGAAGATCAAAAACAAGCACACAGGTGCTGTCACGATATGCTGGTGGTTTGGGGCTTTCCTGTTCAGGAAGTGACCTCAGTGACATCACTTGTGTGATACCAAGCGCCAGGACAAACAAAACAGCAGAGAGGAAGCAACAAACTGGTTTGGTTACTAAGACGCACCATATTTGCTTCTTCGAGGAAACTAGAACTTTCTCTCTCTCTCTCTCTCTCTCTCTCTCTCTGAATAGATGTCACGGGTTAAGAAGGGGAAAAGGAAGGCCAGTTATAAAGATAACTCTCTTGTATTTGACTCCACATGACCACCAGACAAACACATCTATTCATGAGCTCCATGAGGAGACGCTCTTTGTGCTGCTGGCTGTTCGTTGCTTAAATTAATCTCAGTCGAGTTCTAATCAGGCCTGAACTTTTTGAAGGTGAACCAATTATAGTTTGACCCAAAGCACAAAATTGTAACTCATTGTCCTGTGGCCTGATAAAATCTGTACTTAAATGCGAGCGAAAGCAACCGGAGATTGAATTAAACTCACTTTTCATATGGAACGGGGCTATCGGGGTCCAGACGTGTACAGCAACAACATCCGTGATCAGATCATCCATCCCTTCACTCATCTATAGCACTTATCCTGGGCCTGGAGCCTGTCGCAGGGAAGTCAGGGCACAAAGCCTGGATGGAGGTGCCAAAACATTGTAGAGGACAAACACAGATATGCACAGATCCAATCATATTCAAGGGCCAATTTGGAATTGGCTGTCAGACTACACTGCATGATTGTAGGAGGAAACCGGAGTAACCTGAGGAATCCAATAGGGAGATGTGACCAGGGTAACCACTGAGCCACTGTGATTGATTACAGTTTTGGTAAGGGGGTGAATACTTATGCATGCTGCAATACAGTTTTCTTGGATCTTACCAAAGTGCCTGAAAGCAAGGTTTTACCCACCCTGAGATCTGGACCAGCAACAAACCACACCAGACACGGAACCTGAACCGATCACACTCGTTCTTTCACCCTGACTCCGCCCTTGAGTGACCCCCGCAGCTCTTCTGATCATGTTTTATGTACTGATTAATAGAGTTTTACAGTTCGAACAGAATCTTTATTGCCATGCGATTGAGGAAACTAGGTTTGGTTCAAAACTAATTTTATTAAAAAAAAAAAAAAAAAAAAAAAGGATATCCAAGGTTTTATAATACAGTCATCACAGAATGAATGGCTGGACCTTCTACAGACATCGTCACACGGCACTGCAGGAGCGGTTAAAAGTGAGGCCGTGCCGCAACATGACCCCGACAGGACCGGTGTTCGAATTCATTTCGTAATTTGTAAAACATTTCTCAGGCTCGGGTCAGATTTTTATCTTTTTATATGACCCATCTATACCGCTTAATCCTGTATTCAGGGTCACGGGGGGCCTGGAGCCTATCCCAGGAGACTTGGGGCACATGGCGGGGTACACCCTGGACAGGGTGCCAATCCATCACAGGGCACACACACATACACTCACTCATTCACACATTACGGGCAATTTTGGGAACGCCAATTAGCCTAACCTACATGTCTTTGGACTGTGGGAGGAAACCGCAGTACCCGGAGGAAAACCCACCAAGCACGGGCAGAACATGCAAACACAAAGACGGGAATCGAGCCTGGCCGGGGATCGAACCCGAACCCTGGTGGTGCAAGGCGACAGTGCTAACCACTACACCACCATGCCGTCCTCCGTACATACATGTATTATCATTTCTATTATCCTGTGTAGGGTCGCAGGGGAGCTGGAGCCGATCCCAAAGGCAGTTGCGCAATCACACACTACCAATCAACCTACTGTGCATGTTTTCGGACTGTAGGCGGAAACCACAGAGTACCTGGAGGAAACCCCCCACACAGAGAGAGAGAGAGAGACGAGGAGAGATTTGACCCACCAATCCTGGAGGTGCAATGCAACAGTGCTGACTATTAAACCACCGTGCTACCAGTGAGAACACAATACCATACCATACCATACCATACCATACATAAACAGGTTTCTTACATAAGCTATAAAACACGGTGCCATTAATGCTGTTATAGGAAAGTAATCAACGATGGAGTGTTTTTTCTTCTTTAACACAGCAATTTGCCAACTCTCACCATTAAAAAAAAAAAAGTAAAGATTTAAGATATTGTACATTTAATTTGTTTGTAGTTTATCTTTAGTGGTACTGAATGTCCACATAAGTGAGTTCCTGTTTGCGCTTATGCTAGAAACAGACAAACGTCATTCCTCCACAAGATAATAAAAAGAAACAATGCAACTGTTGCAAAGAAACCAGAAAGTATTAAAAATAAGTTATAAAAGCTCTAGGTGGCACGGTGGTGTAGTGGTTAGCACTGTCGCCTTACACCTCCAGGGTCCGGGTTCGATTTCCGTCTGTGTGTGCATGGAGTTTGCATGTTCTCCACGTGCTTGGTGGATTTCCACGTAGGTTAGGTTTTCCCGAATTGGCTGTAGTGTGTGAGTATGTGTGTGTGTCTGTGCCCTGCGATGGATTGGCGCCCTGTCCATGGTGTAACCTGCCTCGTGCCCTAAGTCTCCTGGGATAGGCTCCAGGCCCCCGTGACCCTGAATACAGGATTAAGCGGTATAGACGATGAGTGAGTGAGTATAAAAGCTCTGACACTGGAGACTCCTTTCATGTATATTACAAAAATACCTGCACAGGACGTGATGTCAGATCAACATGGCCGCTCACAGCACGAAGAGTCAACACTCCAGCACTTCTGACTATTAGATTGAGATCAGTCGACATGCAGAGTGGTTTGGAGAACAAGGCTCATGTGTTTTTTTGTTTTTTTTTTCCCACTTGGAGGTTGAAAATGAAGTCGTAAATGACCTGCTTCTGAGCTCTGACTTCTCACTTCTTAGGTAAGCCGAATGCAGGGTTACACCTCTCAAACACTGTGTCCTCAAACACACCTCCCTTTCCCCCCTCGCTCGCTCGCTCCTCTAACAACACTTTATCACCAGTAATAAAAATTCCTCGGTGCTCTGCTTAGAGCTCAAGTGCTGAATGTTCTGTCTTTAGGGAGGAAGTTCAAAAGGTCATCGTGAAGGAGCAGGAAGAAGGCCACACCTGAGAAGCAGGAGATTACATTACACCCCACAGGGAGCGCAGGACTCGGTTTAACCTTTCCAACAGGAGGAGAGAGAGAGAGAGAGAGAGAGAGATTGGGTATGTGGGTGCACTTGATGACTACACCATGTGACACAGGATGAGGTGCTGGAACGAACCCAGGTAAAGGGGCCGGGGGACCGGGGGGGGGTTAGGGGAAGGGACAGTTGGGGCGTCTTCAGTAACACAGCACTGAGATCACACCGGGTGGGTTAAGTGGTGGTGCTTTCCATGAGGGTACGTCTTACAGCAGAGATATTTCAAATGAGCTCGTACAAACCAAACATATCACGCACAGATGAAATTACATCCAGCTCAAGCTGTTTGTTTGAATGCTCGATGCAGAAGCTGGTGATTCAAATCACCGGATTATATATATGTGTTCTAAAACCTCATCGTTCCTCATGCACAGGTATACATAAGGGAAGCAATATTTATAGCTCCTATAGCATAAGTGATAATGTTGCAGATGTTCCTCAATCATATGAGTGTAAATGCAACTACAATTGCATCAAAATAATAACCTGTCATTGGTTTATACAGTATGTGACTGTTTTCTAAAGTGTTGGCAAATTCCTGGTGCATAGGAGGAATAAATCACCTCAGGGCGTGGCTTGGGTGTGGAAATATTAACGTGGGAATATTAAGTGTCACTCTGTAACACAAAGTGTTTAATTTCATATATAATAAATTAATTACAGCTTTGATGTTCTTACTTTGATGTTTCTACTGGTGCATGCAGTAAAATATCATATCTTATTCCAAAAAAAAAGAAGGATGATATTAATAGTATCAGGTTTTTATATATCATATATCATAAGATTATATGGGTGATCTCGCCATAAAAAAATATTTAAAATCATACTCAACTATAATTATGCTTGTGTTTTTCTGCCACAATCGTGATCAAGCATGAGTGTGAGAAAAGAAAGTAAGAATTTGAACACGATTTAAGGATTTTTGTTCATTTATCTTATATATACAGGGTGGGCCATTTATATGGATACACCTTAATAAAATGGGAATGGTTGGTGATATTAACGTCCTGTTTGTGGCACATTAGTATATGTGAGGGGGCAAACTTTTCAAGATGGGTGGTGACCATGGTGGCCATTTGGAAGTCGGCCATCTTGGATCCAACTTTTGTTTTTTCAATAGGAAGAGGGTCATGTGACGCATCAAACTTATTGGGAATTTCACAAGAAAAACAATGGTGTGCTTGGTTGTAACGTAACACCGACACACACACTCTCTCGCCTTTAAACCCCCCTCCCCTTCCCGGCTTCACACAGACACACACACTCTGCTCTACACAGAAATTCTGCTCTGTCACGATTCTTTTCAAAGGTAAGGTGCTGGTTCATTTGTTTGTTTGTTTTTTACTTTACAGCAGTGATTCAGTCGGCGCTCACGCGAGTGTCATTAGAGAGATTTCTTTTTTTCCCGTTACAACAGTGTTTCCGTTGTGTGTGTGTTTGTTGTGAAACTTAAAAAGCGTTGTGAAACTTAAAAAAAACCTTAAACTTTTTTAAAGGTAAAGTGCAGGTTAATTTGTTTTATTGTTTCTTTATATATTGTATTATTTTTTTTCTGTATTTATTTCTTTTGGGCTGTGGAATGAATTATTTGAGTTTTCATCATTTCTTATGGGAAGATT